>BRZM01001438.1:0-14094 GCA_033238685.1 Lates japonicus
GGCTAGTCTCTCAGCTGGTCCCCACTATTTGTGTGTGTGTATGTGCGCATGTGTGTGCGTGAGTGAGTGCGGGACTGGTAATTTTCCACTGGTCCCCACTCTCTTTGGTTGACAAACACGAGCCCCTACTAAAGCAGACTGTCGTTGGGGGCGAACCACGTCGGGCTGGACCTGTTTATGGCCCAGACAGAGCCCCTGAACCTTAAAGGGTTTTGGATGGAAAATTCCATCCTGTTCTGTTTCCTTGTTGATACTGTATTGCATGTTAAGGCCCTCTTCCTTGGATGTACACGTGTCTGAGATTGTGCTATAGTTTATAAAATACATGTGTGTGTTTCTCTAGCCTTCTTGTCAAGGCCAGGCGATGAAGGCTTGGTTGAATTCCACACTGACAAACTGAAGGCCTAACTGAATGTGCACTCTGGTATTAAGATGTACCCTCATCTACTGGGAATATTTTGGAAGTAATGATGGGCTCACAGCGCAGGATGTTCTGAATTAAAATAGACCATTTGACGTCATTGTCTTCACTTAACTATGCACTTCATCTTAGATGTGAGATGGCTGGCTAGAAACAGAAAAAAACATAACTTCCTTTTTTGTATAAACCTCTGGCAGCAGATTTGTTTGTGAGGTCTATTTCTCTTTCGCCTCTTCTCTCTAAAAGCCTTGTCTGTGTCCAACACTTCCCCTAAATTTAGGGGGCCTTATTTTCATAAGCCTGGTAGATGACGTCAATGCAGCAATCAGCTCATCAATTCAGTGACTGACTGTCTCTTGTTAAAACATGTATGCACAAGATGAGAGGTGCCAAAACAATCTCAGAGTGAAGTCCATTAAGTAGCTGTTCTGGCAGATATCTTACCATTCAGTGTTGTGTTTGGTACCTCTGGAAATCACCTGCTCTCTGATAAAGTAGACTTTCTTGTCTATTTCCCCAAAGAATTATCTAAGCATATTAATAAATTGAATTGAAACATACAGTACATACTGATGTCTGGCTACTTCTGTTAAATTGAAGGAAAGACACACACATTCTCTCTAACCACAAAACCAGAACAGTGGTATGTTGTAGGACATTCAGATTCAGTAAAAATTTATCTGAATCCACATCCTTTCAAAACTGTGGCTGTAACTGCTTTGAATTTGGAAAAAAAACAAACACTCAGCATCATTTTTACAATCAGTGGTTGGCATTAGGAAGGAATTGACATTATGTTTCTGTATCAAGAAGGCAAATCGTCCTGCATCTTTGATGGAAGAGATGTAATTAGTGACAGAAATGTCTCTTGAACTCGTGGGTCCCAGCCTCGCTCGTGCTTCACCATTGATTTGAACTGTCAGGTCCAGCTCCAACCACCTCTAACAGAGAGGGCTCTCCATCTGTGGTGGCTGAGCTGCAATTAGTCACTGACGCTGCCCTCGGTGGGGAGAAAATTAAAGCTGCCGGTTTGATTTATTTCTCTCTGCAACAGCTACAGTCAGCTAGAAAGAACCAGAATAATATCCCACCTTCTGTAAGAGTTGAGAGCAGGTGGAGGAGATGGAGAGGGTGGAGGATGGTTGTTCAATTTATGAAGTTTTTAACTGTCTTAGTGCCTCGTTATGTCTGGCTGTCATCCTTTTTAGCCGTCTAGTCTCTGCAAATGTCACAGACCCATGGGTACCAATGGTAGTGCATTTTATAGAACATTTGGACGAGTAACAAGATTAATCGAACATCAGTTATGTAACAGAATTCATTTAGTTTGTCTATCATCTTGTTCTCCTCCTTGTTTCCAGACATTTTTTCACATATTTTGACATCCTCCGATTTGTTTTACTTTCCAAAGATTTAATTAGAAGCTATAATAACAATACCTCTGTTGTCAGGGAATCACCAAAAAAGGCCACAAAACTTATCTTAAGTGTCCCCAGGCAACTGATGTATATAGTATGATATAACAAAAATGAAAATCAATTTATCATACACTCATTACCATGTCAGTCGTTAGGGCCACCAGTCAACAAGTTATCCCCTGCAGTTTTAGCGCAAACTTTTCCCTAACAAATGATGTTAGTGAGACATGTCACTTTTTACAGAAAAAGTACATCAACATTTCACAAACAGCATATTGCCAGAGCTGTGTGTCCACATGTCGATTAGCTTCTTAGTCCTCTGGTTTTATTTTAAGGATGGGTAAAATGCTAGCTATTAGGTATATTATGTGGACTTTTCATGGATTTAGTAAGAAATCTTTTAAATAAGCCCAAAAATATTTCAGTTATAGAATCTTGTTGAAGGGCCAAACAGGTTGGAACTGATCCGTGTTGATATCAAGACACAGAGAGCAGCCACTGACAATGATACAGACATCAGACCTCCTACTGAGAGAGATTGATGATTTGTCCCATCCACCACCTCCAGGTAGAGTCCTCTCACACTGAACGATGGTGTGTGTGATTTGTGTGTGTGTGTGTGTCTCACATTAGAGGTTGTGCGGTGACAGTCTCTGGCTCTGGCCAGCAGTTTATCCTCCCCTCAGCAAGACAACTGAAGATTGTCTGTGTAGAGTGGAAATTTACCCAGTGCATATGTGCTATGTGAGTGGACCTCAGCTGGTCGTATGTGTGTACGTTAACATGCTTTTGATATTGTGCGTGTCATCATGTCAGGGCTCATCACACATGCAGCAGTGAACCCCAGTTATTTTGTGTACTATTTCTAAGAATATCTTTGTTCCCTGATTGTGTCCCTCATAATTCATTTTTTTACCTATGTGTGACAGTTATATTTGTGTAAGTCCATCAAAATTAAGACATATTGCACAACTTTTGTTTTCAGTTATCTTGCTGTCATCAGGGTGAAGAAACTCAGAAACTTTAAGAAATTTATTTTGAACAAAAAACACACAAAAAGACAGGAAGGTCATAAAACTGATTGATAATGTTGAGTAGTTGACTCCTTTCAAACACCACCAGATGGCTGATGGTTTCATTTTTCTTTTTATTTGAACCCCTCTCTCTCTCTGCTCCTTATCTTTGGGCTCCTCAGGCATTTCATCATCTGATTTAGATTCATCTTTGTCCTACTCATTTCAGAAACAGTAGAAGATGTTTGCCTCCCAAAAGAGAGTGTAATAATATTTCTGAAAAGGACAAGACATGGGTTACTGACGATCTTCCCAGGAATATGTTCAAGAAGTCACAGCTCTGTCGTGGCACTGTATGCCAGTAACTGTTGTGTCACTAAACAAACGGTGGCATTTTGAGATAACCACAGGCACCCCAGTCAGTTTAGACTTTTTATTTCTAACAAAAGTCACTTAAGATACATACTTAAATACTTCCCAGCCCATTGGTGTTTGTTTCTTGCTGATGTGGGAAAGGAAAATCTAATCTCCATCTCTATTGCAAACAAAACACAATTTAATTTCTCATCCACTGTGATTAAACAGCTCTCCACATCCCAGACAGCAGCCATTCCCACACAAGTGTTTACCCCAATGGTCCCAGTGCTTTATTCCAGTGTCTGGGAGGTGTTTAGGTGACTCCTAGTTCTGGTTATAAAGGATTTCCTGTTAGCTCTGGGACAGGTTCCAGCATTCAGAAGTCTGCCCCTCACACTGCACACACGCAAACACACTAACTTCTACTCCCCCACTACACTTCCCGTCTCTGAGAAGAATAAAGAAGCTGTCTGATTGCGGTCAGGATTTCTAAAGGTTCCTGTTTGTCGTCAGCATGTATATGTGTGTGTGGGGTGGAGATGGGGTGGGTTTAGGTTTTGGACAAGTGTGCATGCAGTTTCTCAGCTCTTCAGGAAAAGGGATGTATGAATTGCGTAATCCAAGACATTACCGTGTCCTTTTCTGCAAAACGTAGGATCAACAAGTCTTTATAAATAATGTGAGTGGCCCTGCTTTTCCTGTGAAAGTTTATCAGTTCCCATAATGGCCAATCAATCACTAAATCAATAAACAGAGAGAGTTTTTGTGTGTCTGCTTCTCTGGTTGACGTCAGAGAATAGGCCTATCTTATCGTTTTCTCTGCTTATCCCCACAAGAAGTTTAGAAACAAAATGAGAATGCAAAATAAGGGAAAGAATGAGGAGAAATCATTGTTCCTCCTTCAGTCTAGTCTCAGCCAATAGAATTACTCCAATATATTTTTCTCTGGTACCCCTTTGTTTTAATGTTTCAACAAACATGTTCTTTACAGTGAGTTTTCTTTACTCTGTAGTCATTGATGTTTAAAAAAAAAATAAAAATAAATGGCAAGATAAAGTATACTGCATGTCCTTGATAAGATTTTAATGCAAGTCTAAACTCTTTACTGTCTGTCAGCCCGAGCTAATGGCAGGCAAGTGATGGAAGGGTATAAAGTATCACCAGTCAGGGCCCGCTGTATGTGTGTGTGTGGGGTGGGGGGGTTGGGGGGGGGGGGGGAGGACGGGTGGACGGGAGGACGGGACAGTGGAGAGGTGAAGACTGCCTCTTGGGAGACTCAGATTACACTCTACTGGCTGGTCCAACACCTTGTGCCTACTGTTGCCCTGACTCCTCTCCTCTTCATCTGATCCGTCTCTGTTCAAGTCAGCAGCATCTTTCTTCAAAACAACTCACTTTTCATTGTGACCTTGTCTCTTTTGCCTGATACTGAAAAACAAGGCTAAACTATAGAAATGAAGAGCTCGTTTTTTGCTCTTTCATGTCTTCATTCTCCTGTTTTACTTCTTTGTGTCTTTCTGCCCCTCTGGCTTTTTCCTTTTCCTCTCATCCAACCTTTATTTCACAAAATGATGAGTAATGTCCCTGTTTCTATTCTCTGTCCCGTTTATCATTCTGGCTGCTGCTGGGCTTAGCTGGGAGCTCTGACATTATAAGCAAGAGACTGTCTCACTCTGCCTGTCCCTCCCCTTCTCTCGTTAAAGTGACTGGGCACATCCTGTGTGACTCATCAGTTTGACCAATGACCAATTTTTGCATGCTGTTTTTCCCTAAACTGGTTACAGTCACAGGACTTGTTCTCAGAAACTCAATCATCGAAATGTCTGCCAGGACCATTTTCATCAAAGTGTAATAACATCATAAACACTGGTCTTTAAAGGTCCCCTGTGGAGTTTTCTTGTAAATGCAGTTATATTTTTACAGTCAGTGTTTTTCACAAGAACACATTTCATCTGTTCTTGATTCTTATGCAATATAGTGAACACATTTATTTCACAAGAAACATTTGCAAACCTCATTGCTTAAAGTAATGACAGTCTTTTCTTTCCTGAAATTTGTTGGCACATTGCACAGTTTCTTAGCAGTCAGCCCAACTAACTGTTGATCAGTGGCAGATGGTTTGCATACAACTTACTGTTTGACATTTTGTACTGATCTGAAAAATAATGAGATCTCATTTGGCATGTGTTGTAGTCTATTTTAGCTTGACCGTCTTCATCAGGGTCAGCTTTAGTGCAGGCTGAATAAGACAAAGACCATCATAAAGGAAACTAAACTGAGTCTTAAACTCATGCCTGCCTCATGTAGTAGACAACCTACTGCTTGATCATGTTACATTTTGTTGCACTTACATCAACTTCACACACTGGTCATACATTATAAAACCATAAAATCTGTGATACACAATTAAATGCTCAGCTAATGTCATTTCCTTTTTATACTGACCTTCTCTTTGTCACGTACAACTTGTCCACAGATCACGTATACTCTCTGTGTCTCTTCACTTTCATGAGGATATAAAGTAATGTTCAACTAATTTGTGTCAACAAGTCTCAAGCCCTTTCCTGACGCGCTGTGTACTCTCTCATGTCGTATGTGCAATTATTCATGAATCACTCTAGTTATTTATCTACCATGGTGGTCAGACATTAGTCTTATCTGGATTACATCATGCGATAGCCAGCAGGATGAAACATACACACACTTATAGTCATCTGCCAATGCAAGCCATCTTTCTCAGTCCAGTTAAGGTTTCTTTGGTAAACTATTGACCAATAATACAAAATAGGTCACGTTCAGTCATTAACTTACTTTGTGTAGCTACTGAGCTGTGTAGTATTTGCAGTATTTATAATATACAATGCATTTCCTTACTTTTGCATAGGTTGCAAGCAGTTATATTTGTGTTTCTGTGGCCACATATCTGCACCTGTGACGACTGATTTGTTAAGTGCAATGTTAGTTGAATTAATGGCATTGGTTCTCTTAGCATCTGCTGTACCACAGCAGACTCTGACCTTTCTGGACTCTGGAAGTTACACTCTCATTTTTGCCAAATGTATGTTGTCCTAACAGCTGTCAATCCCAGATACACTTCTACGAACTTTCCTCTATTTCCAGAAAAAGCACAGTAAACAACAACAGGAGGCCTCATTCTCCTTCATCAGGGCTCTACAGTTGGCTCCTGCCATGTCAGGTAGCTGTGAGACATGAAACAGTGAAGAGGAAATCCTGCAAGCTGTCAGTGCCTAGGGCAGTCATTTCTGAGGTGATGGGATATTCCAGTACACACTGTTAGATGGTACAGCAAGTCACTATGTGAAGCTCAAATTCACATAAACATGGATATTCAGCTACAATGTGTAGCAAATGACTTTTATATGAAATTCATGTTTCAGTAACAACAAAATGTATATCCAACAGACATGACTTATTACTTCCCTTGAGCTGTAACCATTGACTTCCCACTCATTACCTGCTTCAGTAGATAAAAATGATACTGTCAACAGATACCTGGGAGTAAAATAACTTGTGGCGAGTCAGATCAAGGGCTTGATTCATTTTATTGATTGCTGGCTTCCCTGTAATCTGATTTCATTTTGGCAGGCTCATACTTTAAGAATTTAGGGCCAAGTTGTAATAAATGTACTGGCATAAAGAAATCTGTTTAAAATGAATCAGTAGTCATTGTTGTCTTCTTAGTGCTGTGTTTTCTAAACTCTCCATGCCAAAGCAGGCACCTTTCACCTGATTCTGTGGAGTCATCCAGTTTGTCATGAAGGACTTTGTCAAAAGGTTGCTGACATTGTGAATGATAAACAAAGTGGGAGCCTCCAGTTGTCAAAGTCCCTGCTCTATTTTTGGAGTTTGACAGCTTGTCTTGGCAGACCTCTGTGTGCAGAGTGGAGTGAACCTTGGAGGTTTTAGAGAAGTGAAAACACGAACTGTTGAGGTCAGTGGTGTTGCCATTCTCGCTTGTTGTTTGCACTGGTTTTCTAGGTTGGGTTCAACAGGATGTTCCCCGGTTGTTGTAACATATGACAGCATATAGGCATTAATGCTGTCTGTGCTGAGCTAAATGTTACAATCAATATTTACATTTATATCTAGTAATTAATTATGAATCCTCTGTTCAAACTGCCTGAGGATTTCTTGTGCTTGGCAAACTAGAGAGACAAAGGGAGGGAGAGAGAGAGACATTGATTGATAGAGTAAGCTCAATGATGCTAGGCCTGAAATAGAAAATGAGAATCGCCCAGCTTCCTCACAGAATCAGGAAATGTTGAATGGAGGAAGGAAATGGTGAATGGCGTAATCAAATAAAACTGGATCTATAATAAGGTCTTTTGTTCTTGGCTTATCAGAAAATTGTAATCAGTCCATTTTGTCAGTTTGTTTTTAGCTTCGCTTGAAACTTGAATCCTAGTGTTTTCCTGAGCCTGTTTTAATAATTGGAGTTTAAGACAACAACAGCAGACAAGCTGCTGATTGCAAATGCATTAACTCACAAACAAAACATATTTTAAAGCAACAGAAATATTAAACACATGGCAAACATACACAGATAAACACATACACACACATATCCCAGCATATTATTGTGAATATGCCAATACACACACACATGTAAAAGCGCAAACAAATGTTTTTCACAATATTGGTCTGTGCGAGAAAGCAGAGCCAGCTCCCGGATGTCATAGTTATGAAACACATACATATGCTTGCATTAATGAGTGCACAAACATACAGAAGCATACACAGATGGTTGTATGTGCACATACCCACTCATTTAACCCACTCAAAACTGCACACACAAACGTGTAGAAATGTAGAAATACAGAGGAACACAGACACAGCCCCAGCCTTCTGCTCTTGGTCGCTTTGATCTGTAGGGGTCACTCTAGCTCCACAGCCAGAGCCAAGTTCAACAGCAGATGTGAATGAAGTGCCTGATCAATGACTCCCCAGAGCTCTACCTCTTTTTACGACTAGACCAATTTGGAGCGCACTAGGAAATTGCTGCACTGTTATCCATAAAGAAATTGTTCCAGTCAAAATCCTCCATCTCTTATTCTTTGACTGAGTTCACCAGTAGAGATGTTAAAGCTATATAACCTCCTCACTATACAGGATCTGGATGCAGTTTAATCTAACTAGCTTGATACAAAACAGTGAAAAGTTAAATTACAACTGTAGGACTAAGGCCAAAGTCTTGCAAGCATTGTGCTGATTTAGTTTAGTATGGTAGTTGAGGAGGGCCAACTGAGACATTATACAGCACATGATAGTACGGCTGTGGCTCTGATTAAGTCTAAATTTGACTGTGAGGTACCAAAGCACAGAGTATAGTGGGTGTGTGGGCAGGAGCAGCATGAATGCAGCATACAATATTTAACTCAATCAGGGCCTTCACATATTGATTCACTGCCACCCATTGACAAGCACTGAGAGCTGCTGCAGGTCAGCCCATTTGCACAGAAGGAATCTCTCCTGGATCAATGGCCTGTTGGACAGCAGTGGATGAGGCTGCTTTAGCGGGTCAGTGTAGGTTTCTGCAGGCTTTCTGATCAATATGATTAGACGTGAACTTGTCCTCCTGATGATTGGTCGAAGCATGAAAGTACTACCAATTTGGATGTGATGCAACAGGTCACCATAAAAAAGATCTATGTGTGCAAGTTGTGTAATTGTTTACAGTCTTAGATGTGATGTAACTCACATGGCACTGTCATAATCATATCAGCATAGTTGTGCACTTGGTAGAAAGACATGTTACATATCACATAGACCCCCGCCCCCTTTTCCTCTCTCTCTGCCTCTGATTGTGAATCGATGATAAGACGACCCGTGCTACCGAGGGAATAACAATCCTTTCAGTTTTGTGTATCTCACTCAGAGTGAAAGGCCCTGGAAGCCGTGAAACAAAGAAACTTTCACAGCAACATCTGTGAATATAGCTGAACATTGTTCATGATTCCATGATGTTTTGCTGTGTGGCATTTCATCTGTTGACCCAGAATAGCATAAAGCAACTGTGGTCAAACCTTGGCAATAGACTGTAGAACTCTATTTGAGGACTGGTGCACACCCACATCATATATGCACTGAAGCACACAGCACAGCATGTATGTGCTTCATGTGCTTCTGTGAGTTTTGTGGTAGAGCAAAGTAGACCCATTGAGCGTGTGTGTGTTTAGGGAGCTGACCCTGCGCAGCTGGTTACACTGTTTTTATAGCCGCGCGTATGCACATGAATCCATGTGCGTGTGTCTCATGCCTTGCAGCCCAAAGAGTTTTCTGTCTGGTCTCCAGACTGGCTCGCACCAGATGTTGAGGAAGGAAATTCAAGAGGCTTCTTGAAAGTAGCCCCGTTGTGATCGAAAGCAGCTGCAGGTTTCTAGCAGCAGACACTCTTTGACTGAAGTGTGAATGGGTGAAAAGAGAGGAGGCCTGCTGGAATTCAGCTAAATGTGCCTCATGTGGGTGGTATTGCTGAGATTGTCTTTATGGAGGAGGCAGCATGACCACTGGTCTCTGCATGAGTGTAGTATGAGCAGTGTAGGAGAAGCAGCAACAGCCAAAATATCACTGGGAGTAGTTGCTATATCTACATTTACTCTCACTAAATAGAAACTGATTATGATGAGCCACATTATCATTATATTTAGTCCACACAAATCTCTACCACACTGCACAGAAAACATTATTTGAGAAAATACTAATTAAAACAACCACAATTTAAGATGCTTTTAGAAATGATACAACAGAAATACATGTAGCACAGGGCTTTGTACAAAAATCTTCTAATGTTCTGACTTCCCAAAAAAAAGCTTGGGATGTTCCTTGGTTTCCACATTCCCTAGACTTAAAACAGTGACATTAATGACACTGTAAACTTGTTGACAGCGTTTGAGCTTGTTTTAGCTGCCTCATACGCTTCAAAGTAGACAGTCCCTTATTGCTGTGTCACACAGGGTCACACTGAAACTCTAAAATCTGCAGGCTCTCAGTTTATCGTTTGTTCGGGGAATATATCAGTCATTCCCAGAATATGTGGTGAAGGCTCTTGATATCATCCCTCCCTGTTTCACATGAGCACATAGACACACCATTACTGTATTACAGCATGTGCTCACGTAAGCGAATGTGGATGCAGTGTTGTGGTTGTTTGGATGTGAAACAGACTGAAGGGAGGTGGATGTTTATTTGCAAACAGCTTGTTCAGCAAATAAGCTGCAGCCTGAGGTTCAACCCAAAACACCTGTGAACTTTACTTCTACTCTCTGACCTTAAGCAAGTGGAGATGCATTTCAAAAAAACTCTTTCGATAGTTGCTCATTATCACGCATGGACAGTTTGAAGAGTGAACCATCCAGTGAGGCTCAAAATGTCAAAATTATAGGAAGGGCCTTTTAAAGCTAAAGACTTGATGTCTTTATGCTTTCAAAATGTGACTTTGGACACTTGACACCAGATTGAATCAGTTTCCATCTCCCATCTATTTTTATTTTAACAACCTCACATGTCTTGTCAGCAAATGTTAAATCACTTCACTTATCTCTTCTCCTTCTCCCCATGCACTGGCCCACTAACCCAGCTATCAGACATCCCCATGTGACCTGTTTCTTGCAACTAGCTGTCCTGTGTGCTTCAGCACATAAACAACACATACCGCATGAAGCGAAAGGCTGCGGCACGTGAGGAGACTGATGATGCTTGCACACACCAAATGGTGTAAGGCAAGAAAAAATGGCGTTGAATGGTGTTGAAACAAATATTGTTACTGGTCACATTACTTAATTTAAAGCAGCCGTAACTTAACTCACTTATATAACTATCAATATATAAATTTAGATATTTTAGTTTCCTTTGCTACGGGTAGTCTGAATGTCTCAGCTGTGGATGAGAGGAGGTGGTGTGATTGATAGTGATGAGAGGACTTGAAGCAGCTTGATGGGAAAGCATTGCTTCAGTGAGAAAATGATGACGGGAGTGAGGGTGGAATGATAATCTCATACTTGTCTTTCTCCCTTTCTTTTGCTTTATCTCTCTCTGAACAAAGGCATAAGAGGAAACACCCAGGGTGCAGGCTGAGGCTGGAACCAGCTAGATCAGACCGGTAGCTGTTAGAGAGAAGGGGGAGGTGAAGGAGAAGGGAGGAGAAGGAGGAGGAGGGGGCGATGAGATGAAGGGTGGAGCAGAGGATGTAGAGGGAGTTGGGGGGTGGGGAAGGGGGAGTAGAAGAAAAAGATGGGATGAGGGAGGCTGGAGGAGGGGAGAGGTGGAGGTTAAGTGTGGTGGATGGATTGTCTGGCAGGCAGACAGCTAATACCCCATTCTCTCAGTGATGTAATGCATCATGCAGATGCTATTTTTAGCCACACTGGTACACTTAGCTACCTAGCGTCAGCACACAGGGCTATCGATCAGCAGTGAAACTTACTGTGTATTGTGCTTCCTCTGTGCAGTTCGGTGCTGCAGCATGTTTCTGATCTCCTTTGTTAAGCATTATAAGTAAATGACAATATGTTATTCCGTTGAACTTTATTTCATTTTGTACTGTACCATAATTTGATTTCTTTTTTGCAAATGCATCCTCTTAATGTTTCTGTTCTCTTTCATTTTCATCTTGATGAGGCTATTTGGCATCAAGCCACTTTGCTGTCAGCTTCTTTTTCATTCACCACTGCTAAGCTTACGTTGGGAAACAAACATTTTGTTTCTTTCAGACCTGCTTATCATATCAAAGTGAGGTTAAATCTTTTCTATTGATAAGTAGAATAATTCCCAAGGCAGCAGTAGATCTGAAACAAAAACAACAACTCTGTGCTGACAGTCTCTGTGGGGCTTCAGGGCCATAAAACAAAGGGGAGCTCTCTGATTGGACATTTAGGCAAGGAGATGAACCAATAGTTCAGGCTTAAGGTCTTGGGCCTGATGACAAGGCCACGACAACATTCTGTAGGAGAGTAGCCGCTTTGTTTTCTACTTTTTATTTGTAATCTCAAAGGCCCTTTCATGCCTTCTGTCTGCCACAGAGTAATCTCTCCCAACCTCCTTTTGCTACATGCAGTGTCTTATTCTGTCACTCTCTCACATTTGCTCTCTGGCAGTTTCCTTGGTGCTGTTGACAAAATCACATGCAAGACAGCACCTTGACATGTAATCTTTGTACAATGGGGTAATAAATTAATAGCATCCAGGCATTATGTATGTGAGCTCCGGTGGTTCCTGTTTTACCAGACACAAGAGCACACAAGCACGCACATAACACACACTACACTGACATGTATTTAGAGTCCCGCAGCACCTCCCAGTCTCTGCTTTCAATAAGTCTGTAGCCTGAGGGTCTAGACAGGTTGACTCCTAGTGCCTTTCACAAAAGAGAAGGAGGCCTGGGGACAAAGGATAGAGGAGCAGATACTGCTCTGATAAACTCCACATCCGCACCTGTCACCTCCCCACTCTACTAATCCAAATCCTGTGGCAGGTTATCATTACTACAGTGCTGACATGTACCTGTGTTATTCTCACAGTGGACCCAACAATGACCACAGTTGTAAACGTGACCTCCCTACTCACATAGCTAACCTCAGCTAATAGGCCATATCCATATCAATCCCAGTTCTGTAACACAGAACTGACTTTACATTTCTTTCAAAACCACAGAGTTTGACCTTGATTCAGATTCTCTCTTTATTGTTTTGTCTCCTCAATAAGGCCCCAGCAACAGGTGTATGAACTACGCCATCAAAGAACAAATGGATATAGTTTGGTTTTGATTTATCCAAGGATGGCACTTCATCCAGGCGACATTATGATAAGAGGTGGTTTCCTAATTGTTGTAATCACAGTTCATTAGTTCATGGAGTTTGCATGTCAGCACTGATGATGTGTACAGCTATTGACAGCTCCCCCGAAGGATCTGTCTGCGCTGTCATAAAACCTCATTGACTCCCCTTTGCCTGCATGTCACCTCCCTGTCTTTTAAAGTTTGTGCTGTGTGTTTTGTGACATTTTGCAGCCCTAGTGTTAGACATTCTGTTTGTCCAAAGTGTAATTAGCTCCAGGGAGGGTTAGTAATTCCCTTACCTCTGTCACACCCTATTTCCCACTCTGGTTTCAAAATAGAGACAGTATTCACTGGTGTAGTTTCATTAACAGGCTCCAGTTCATGGCAGGCTCAGATTTCACGAAGTTTGGGCTGATTTCTTCCTCTGAAATCAGGTCCAGGGACTTATTCTGTACTGACGTGCAATACAGAATGACTGGTAATGTGAGTAGTTTACAGCTCAAATCTGACAAACAACACACAAACAACCTCCACACTGCTGCTACTGTAGCAGAAATGTTAAATGATTCTTTTAAAGTCTCTATGGTGTTTCTAATCCTAAACTTACATGACATATGAAAACTTTTGTTTTTGCCATGTAGTCTAGTACAGCTAGATTAAAATGAGCTTTACTGCCTTGGTCCACACCATGTAATGTAATGTAATGTAAGTAATCAGTTTCCTGTGTTTGTTTGAAGACTCATTTTTAGTCACCCATGTAAATTCTCTCCCATGACAGTCTGAGAGCTTCATAGATAGATGGTAGATAGAACTACCCATTACTACACACTGTCCCAGCTAATGGCAACAGCAGTCTTTCGTGTCTGTTTACAGAGATTTGAACTACAGCTGGACCTAAACTGCACTGTGTGTGTGTGTGTGTGTGTGTGTGTGTCTCACATAAAAGAAAATAAGCCATATAGACACACTGTAAGTCTTAAGTGGTTTAAATGACTTCTGGTTTTATGCCCTACTATTTGAGGTATATGTGTGATATATTAACCAGACTCTAGTCAGCATTGACAATATAGTATTGTTTCACTGGTACAAAAG
>BRZM01001439.1:21036-40386 GCA_033238685.1 Lates japonicus
CTCATTATTTATTGTTTATACAAGAGGAGTGGGAGGTCAATATGCAAACAAAATGTAACACACAGGAAATAGCTAAAGCCCTCGGTTTCATGATACAGAGTAGAGCATAGTTGAATAGTTTTGAGTCTATTGGTTGTTTTTCACTAATCATCCTGAAGCACAAGACAATTGTCGGATAGTTTTACTTGTCTTTATGTTCTAAGTATAAGGGCAGACATTTACATTTGCTTAATGTGTTTTGAGAAACTGTAGGAATGCAATAGTCCGCCGAGCTGCTGCACAAAGGAATTTCGTCGATAGTAACTCACTGCATTTGCATAAGAAATAAGCCAGCTTTGTGTTTCTGCAATCTAGATCTATTTTGTGCCATTAGAATGTGTATTAGAAGGTTCGCCCAAAGTGTAATTGGTTTCAAAAAGGTGCACTCGTTGTCTATAACATTACATTGTTTTGTTTTAGGTATTGTATACGCTCTGCTGGACTTACTTAGTGGAGATGTGCTTCATCCTTGTGGTTTAGATGTATATCAGGCACTGATTGACCTTAGGTAAAGACCGGTTTTATTGATGTTCATCTTGTAGAAAAAGAACAGTTTAAAAGTTCATAAAGAAAAACATTTTGATGAGTCATAGTAGAAGTTCTCAATGCATTGTACGGTATAGAGCAGGTCTATAATCGTACTCTTTTATACTGGCATGCTTTATAAAGATAAACCCAATAACAAAAAACAGCAGTAATCTAGGTGACACAGTGCAGAGGAAAAAACTTCCTTTAAGAGGTGTAAACATCAAGCAGAAACCAGACTCCAGGTGGGCGGCCATCTGCCTTGACGGTGGGAAGAAGGTAGAGAACAGGAGAACATAGTGTAATGCAGATTCCATGTAGAGATATAAAGTGGTCTCACGATAACAATGTTAGTAATAATAGCAATGACAATTAAAGTAGTAATGACAATAGTAAGCAATGTTAAAGCACACACTCAAAGTAATACACAATTTCTACATAACTAGGGAAAACTTGGTGTCTTCTCCTGTGTTACATTATATCCCTCCAACCACAGCACCAATTTCTCCCAAGACATACAGCAGAGGTAGAAGAGCTGCAAAACAGGATTGCTTAGCTATCTGACAGTTTTGCCAGATGGCCTCTGCTTCGCAGGGAGGCCAAGTCCGGAACAGAGAGTGTGGTTTCACACCCGGCTCCTGATCCCCAGCATCTAACTGAATGTCAGATAGTTCATGCCATGTGAGCCGTGTCTACTTTTTTCTCTTCCAGCTTTCTGTTTTATTTGGAAGATTGCAGTTTTGCAGTAGAGATGAAATGTTTATTGCTGGTGTCTGGGAAGGAATGAACAAACAGCAAAATACTTCTGGGGGCATCGTGGTGGACTCATGCAGGTCTCTTTTCTCTCACCCTCTCACACTCAAATACGCGGTACGTCTTTCCATGTTCTTTCAATAAAAATGCCAGCTCGCCATCCTTGAGGTTGCCCTTTTTCAACCATCATCCTGCCATCTGTCTTATCTTAGTGGTTTTAGTTATAGATGAGACTGAGGAGACAAGATAAAGTTGGAGGTCAGTGAGGGAATACCTACAGACTGTGTCTGTTTGATTATAGATAATGACCCAGATAAAGTCCTCCTCTCACTTTCCCGCGTCGTAATGCCACATGGCGACTGTCTGCTTCCAAGAAAGGATTTAGTGCGGCAATGCCTCCACATAAATGCATGGCCTGCCAAAAAAGTCAGCATCGGCAATACATGGACTTTTCCAGAGTTTAAACCGTGTGCAAAATCCCCAAAATGAGGTTTTACCAAATGCTGGGGGCTGTCAAATGTGAAAGTCAGTATGAGTTTCCTGCTAAAATCATTATATTTAAACCAGCTGTGAAATGTTTATTACTATATTGACGGCAGGTCAGTTAAGTGAACGAGGAGCCTGCTTCCCATATTGGTTTGTTAGGAAGATTCCGCCATCCATCTGCCTCGCTCCTGCCTGTTCTTGCTCATTCTATGCAGAGTGGCCACAATTTATGATTTCCATTATTTTGTCTAATGGATACCATTCATTCTTTCTTCCCGCCCTGCTCTTGGCAGGCGCTCACCAGAGTCCATTAGGAGATGAGTCCACTGCAAACGCCCTTCCACAAATTCACGCCACTGCAGATGAATGGCAAGATCAAAACCTGTCTGGGACTCCCAGGTTTCCTGATTTAGGTCACAGTGTTAGGCTGATTTATATTCTCATACCTGGATACTTCTTGTTGTTTAGATGTGTAATGAGACCATTTTGATGTGAAATTCGACTTTGCCTTGACCGCAGCCTCAATGCACTCCATGTCATTCCTCTCTGTTTGAGAGCATTGAATCTCACCATAAAATCAAAAAGATTACCTAGGAAGACAGGGGTCAGGTAGAATGAGAATGCTCTGTGGAAACACAAACACAATTTTAAGGCAGAGGAACAAACGTTCACTGTTATACTCCCTGATGAAGGACTTTTTGATGTACAGGGACGCAGAGTCGATTCTCATTTGCTGTTGGTCTTAGGTTTCCCCTGAACTGTGATTCATGGATTAGCAATGGTGTTTGATCTATAGGTCTCACCAGGGAAGGAAACTTGATCAATACTTTGACTCTGTGTGTGTGTGTGTGTGTGTGTGTGTGTGTGTGTGTGTGTGTGTGTGTGTTCAGAAGGTTCTTCCTAGTCAGGAACTGAGCTAAACAAAGAAGAACTAAGCACTGTCACAAGAAAGTGCAGCATCATCATGTCTCCCTCCTCTGCAGTGAATTTTTTTTGACCCAAAATGGCTGTCCAGTTGCATTAGCTAATTGCACACTCCATTGTCTCTGTGCCACTTTGCACTTCATCTGACCAACTGCTGATTCAATCCAGCCACTTAGTCTAATCATTTAATTCCTACTGCCAGTATCCAGCTTTGACCTGTATCCATCAAAAGGATGTCTGAGATGACTGATTAAGTCATTGTGACTCTTACATGTTTACAAATCATTTATCATCTCCTTTTCTGTCAAACATCCATTCAGTGTTCATTGACTGCTGTTGGTACTATTTTTGTATAACTATCATGGCACCACCACAGCCATCCCTAAAATGGAAGCACTGTGTTCTGGTTGAACGAAGAGAATAGGAATAATCCTGTTATTTTGACATAGGAGACGTCATGCTTTACTCCAAGATGGTTACCTCCATCGTTAGCCTTAGTTACACTATACAACACAAGCTTAATTTTGCTATTTTTATTGTGTTACTCATATTTAGTAAAAACTGCTGTGAACAAACATGTAAATACAAATAAAATATTTTATATTTTTGGTTACATGTTGAAGGTTTTGTTGTGGCTAGTTGTACCTTTATGTGTAGCTATAGTAGGATACTTGACAGGTATCCAAGCCAGAAACAGTAGGTCGACATTCACCAACCTCTGTCTGCCAAATTAGACTTGACTGATTGAACACATCCAGTTAGAACCCCAAACCGGTCCGATCAAAATTCACACCAACCAACCGGCGCATATCTATAAAATGTCCACCATGAGGGATAGGAAGTCAGTCTATCATACCCATTCGTCACTTTAGACAATAATGGGCTCTATGGAAGAAGTTCAGACAATTCCATTATTGAAAGAATAATATAAAAAGCTAGACTGAATTGTTAAATCTATGTCGGTTGCGCCATAAAGTTTCTGGGAGAATGTCCTTGAGATTTTAATAAATACATCAGTTTTATGTTGACAGACTGAAAAATTAAGCTTTAAAAGAAAGACCACCATAATTTAATGTGAGATGGAGGGGTTCAGCCATGTTTTAGTTGCTTTGCTGTGGTTCGACACAGGGAGCCAAGTGGTACCATTGAGCTTTGTCAAGCCATTTTCATTTTGTTTATTATCTCAAATATTCAGTTGATTCAAAAAGCAAAAGCAATGTGATTTTGTTAAACATGGAATAAAATAATGATTGATGCCATCTATTTTTGCCTTTTTTATTTTTATTTTTTGTCAGTTTCAAATTATTCCAGATAGTTAAAGTTAATTTTCTTCATGGAGAGGTACTAAATAATTTTTTTCCACATTTGTACCTGTCATACTGCATATCATGTCAAACCAACTTGTTTAAATATAACAAGCAACATGAAATAAAATAAACTGGCATGAAATTAGATAATGATGACTGCATGCACAAATATAGGTGGGAGCAGTACATAGAGAGTATACTGAGCATACCTAGGTTATATTGTCCCCCCACAGTGTAAATACATCAGCCTCTAGGGGAGGACATTGTCCAGGTAAACAACTCCGCTTTTATATCACTGAGAGGAATATACTGAAATTTGGACCTCATGTAGCTCAGTGTTTGAATAGTGACATTTACTACAGTGCAAAACACCAATTATACTCGTACCTTCTTATTTTTCAGTTGTAGAAATTAAACCTTAAAATGTCAAATGCATTTTCATCATCAAATGAACCATAATTGTCCTCATCTTTTACATTTCTGTTGGGTTTTTGTTGAGGTCATGATGTGATAGATGCTTCCTCTCAAAAACAAACATTTCACTCCACTCTTCAATGACACAGGTATACTAGTGGTTCTCAGTCAGTCTGAGGGACCAAGAGTGTCCCCAGGGAGGTCCCAGGAGGTCCCATGCAAGAGCGGTAGTACAGTTCAATTTCAAAATAGGTGAAGTTGCTTTGCTTGATAAAGCCCCATCTGTTGTGAGTCCTTTGTCAATTATTGTTGACACTTTCGTTTGCGCCTTTCTGTTTGAAGAGCCAATAAGGTGATCTTCGTTTACCAGCCACTTACTCAACCATCCACTGAACAGACCTAGTACCAGTGGACTTTTCTCCCAACCTACACAACAATATAAAGAACTGGTACTATGTATCGGTACTAGAACTGGTTTTGGTCATGTATTTCAGCATACACATGTCTGATGTAAGCAGTGAGAAGCAGGTATATCTTTGGAGTCTCTCTGTTGATGTTCAGACAAGAAAACCATGTGACACACAAAAAGCATCCATTAATCTTTTTTTTACACTGTATCATCAAAGCATCACTAAAAAGTAGCATCCTCCTGAAACAGTCACAGGACTGACTTCCCACACTGACATTGTCACTGTGACTTGTCAAAAATGTTTTTAACTCAGAACTGTTCACAGTTAATAACTGAGCAGCATTTGCTTTAAAGTCCGATCATGTGCCCTATTCGCCCCTCATTCAGAAAGTTAAAACTGTAGCTGAACTAAACTGGTTTCTTACAAGCCTCTGAAGGAAAAGATCACCACTTTATATGAAGGTTAATGTCAAGCATCTGTTTTAGAGTAGTCTGAAAATATGATTAAATTAGTTCAGAGCTATCGCTGTTCTTAGTGAATGGCAGACTTGAACTAGCTTGGCACAGAGTAAAACTGACATCTGCCATTACTATGTGTTTATCGAAAGATATAAACCTTGAGCTTACCTGATAGACCTCTGTATCTCTAGGAAAACGGGTTATTTAAAGGAGCTAATAAACAATTTAAAAAGGGATTACAGCCAGAGTTTTTCTCCAGGTATTTTAGTTTGATGGTTCCTCTTATGCTTTTGAAGAAATATTCAGTGTTGTCTTAGTATGAAGCTTTTAATATTCTGAGAGCATAAGTTTTGACATGGTCACAAAAAAGTAGGAACATAATGGCAATGACATGAGGCACTTTTTTGCTCTTGCAGATTAAATTGGTGTGTAATTTTGCACAATATGCAAACTTACATAAAGTTAATTAAAGTCCAATCAGGGTTGTTACCGTAATCAGCATAAAGTAGTGTGTGTTGCGTGACACTGCAGTTGTGTGAGCTTGTTCTTTATATACACAAACGTATGGATAGTGTAATACTTGGCGCGTGGTGTGTGTATGTGTGATGTGTTTTACAGAGGGAAGTGAAGTAAGAGCCCTGTAGCCTTACACTTCTTTTTACCTGGAGAAATGAGTGAGGCAGCAAGGGGGTGTAATGACACCCAGAGCAGATTCCCAGTCGAGACCCAAGGCCCCTCTGTTCCTCAAGCCAGACATATTCCACTGATGAGACACTCACAACTCACTCAATCACTAATGCTCACCTTTCTGTTGGATGTGTGTTTCACTGGAGATTTTGTTTGTGTCACAGATAAAGGAAGTAAGTAGGGTGTATTGGGAGAAGGAAACCTACTTGACTCCTAAACACACATAATACCACTCGAGCACTAAGTAAGTTCATGCACACCACTGGCACCAGGCTCTTTGTCATAACAGGCAGCCGGCCTCCTCTGCTAAGTGACAGACATGATGTTGCACTTTCATCAGTCCGAGGCTTTGATTTCTCTTCTGTCGCCGATTATTTTCTGCTTTGTCTTCACTCTTTTGAAATATTTCTTTGATGGAGCCTGTCATTCCATCTAGACTGAGGGAGGAGAGAGTGGGGAGGTTGAAAGGTGAGATACTCCCTGCACTCACTGCTGCACTCCACCTTTATTTGTCTAACATCCATCCATCTGCTATTCAACCTTCATCCCACCTCCCCTGTCATACACTTTCTGATTTACCCCCTTCCAGTCCAAGTTCTTTCTCCTTCCCCATTTCAGTCCTCCACAGGTTTTTTGGGGATTTGTGTCAAGCAGAAGGAGGGATTTGGTATGAGTCACAGATTCTTGGGCAATGATTCATGAGGTAACATCTGTTTCTAGATGCCGGGGGCGACTATCATCCCCTACCACAGCCCAGCATTGTATCCTGGTTTGAATTCATCTACCCACCTGCCCGGGCAATGTGCCTGTAGATGTGTTCAGTATGGTGCTTCAATTAAGTCTAATTTGGCAGCAGAAGTTGGTGAATGTAGGCCTACTGTTCTGGCTTGGATACCTTTCAAGTATCCTACTATAGCTACACATAAAGGTACAACTAGCCACAACAAAACCTTCAACATGTAAACAAAAATATAAAATATTTTATTTGTATTTATGTTTGTTCACAGCAGTTTTATTTAAAGAATACAAAAGAAAATGAGTTTAAACAGAAAATTAAGGCTAACAGCTTAGGTAACCATTCAAGTAAAGCATGATTCCTGGTGTCAAAATAACAGGATTATTCCTATTCTCTTCGTTCAATCAGAACACAGTGCTTCCATTTTAGGGATGGCTGTGGTGATGCCATGATAGTTATACAAAAATAGTACCAACAGCAGTCAATGAACACTGAATGGATGTTTGACAGAAAAGGAGATGATAAATGATTTGTAAACATGTAAGAGTCACAATGACTTAATCAGTCATCTCAGACATCCTTTTGATGGATACAGGTCAAAGCTGGATACTGGCAGTAGAATTAAATGATTAGACTAAGTGGCTGGATTGAATCAGCAGTTGGTCAGATGAAGTGCAAAGTGGCACAGAGACAATGGAGTGTGCAATTAGCTAATGCAACTGGACAGCCATTTTGGGTCAAAAAAAATTCTGCAGAGGAGGGAGACATGATGATGCTGCACTTTCTTGTGACAGTGCTTAGTTCTTCTTTTGGCACACAGCTCAGTTCCCTGACTAGGAAGGGCAGCTACAGACACACACACACACACACACACACACACACACACACACACACACACAGAGTCAAAGTATTGATCAAGTTTCCTTCCCTGGTGAGACCTATAGATCAAACACCATTGCTAATCCATGAATCACAGTTCAGGGGAAACCTAAGACCAGCTTATGGAAATGAGAATCCCTTTGACTCTGCGTCCCTGTACATCAAAAAGTCCTTCATCAGGGAGTATAACAGTGAACGTTTGTTCCTCTGCCTTAAAATTGTGTTTGTGTTTCCACATAGGCATTACTCATCATTTCTACCACAGGCCCCTGTCTTCCTAGGTAATCCTTTTGTTATGGTGAGATTCAATATGTCAAACAGAGAGGAGATGACATAGTGCATTAATGGCGAGTCGGAGTAGTCAATTTCACATCAAAATGGTCTCATTACACATCTAGCAACAGAAGTATCCAACAGGTACAGAATATAAAATCAGCCTAACACTGGCGACTAAATCACTTGGAGTCAGACAGGTTTTGATCTTGCCATTCATCTGCAGTGGCGTGGTTGTGGGCGTTTGCAGTGGACTCATCTCCTAATGGACTCTGGTGAGCGCCTGCCAAAGAGCAGGAGCTGGGAAAGAATGAATGGTATCCATTAGACAAAATGGCCGTCTGTAAATTGTGGCCACTCTGCATAAATGAGCAAGAGCAGGCGGGAGCAGGAGCAGATGGATGGCGAGGTCTTCTAACAAACCAATATGGAAGCAGGCTCACTATCATTCACTGCTGACCTGCCGTCAATATGGCCAGTAAACATTTCACAGCTGGTTTTAAATATAATGATTTGTAGGAAACTCATACTGACATATCACATTTGACATTAGCATTTGGTAACCTCATTTTGGGGGATTTTTGCGGTTTATTGAACTCAGAAAATTCCATATGACCTTGATGCTGACTTTTAAGCATTGTGCATTTATGTGGAGGCATTACACACTAAAATCCTTTCTTGGAGGCAAGACAGTCGCCATGTGTGACATGAGGAAGTGAGGGGACTTTATCTGGGTCATTATCTATAATCAAGCAGACACGGTCTACATGGTGTTCCTCACTGACACTCCTTTATCTTGTCTCCACTCAGTCTTATCTATGGCAAACCACTAAGATAAGACAGATAGCAGTGATGGTGAAGAACCTCAAGGACCGTGAGGCTGGCATTTTTATTAGAAAGGAACACTTGGAAAGACATTACATATTTGAGTGTGAGAGAATGAGAGAAAAGGGGGCCTGCATGAGTCCACCACGATGCCCCCAGAGTATTTTGCTGTTTGTTCATTCCTTCCCAGACACCAACAATAAACATTTCATCTCTGCACACGCAAAACTGCAGTATTTCCAAATAAAACAGAAAGCTGGAGAGAGAAAAAGAAATGGGAGCGGCTCCACATGGCGCTGAACTATCTGACATTCCAGTTAAATGCATGGGGATAAAACCAGGTGTGAAACCACCTCTCCTGTTTAGACTTGACGCCACAAAGCAGAAGGCCATCTGGCAAACTGTCAGATAGCTAAACACAGTCTGTTTGCTGCAGCTCTTCTACCTCTGCTGTATGTCTTGGGAAAGTGGTGCTGTAGTTGGAGGGATATAATGTAACACAGGAAAACACCAAGTTTTCCCTAGTTATACATAGAAATTATTAGTATTACTTTGAGTATTATTGCTTCTTGTTGTACTTACTATTGTCATTACTACTTTAATTGTCATTACTATTATTACTAACATTGTTATCATTGAGACCACTTTATATCTCTACATGGAATCTGCATTACGCTATGTTCTCCTGTTCTCTACCCCCCTTCTTCCCCTCTTCCCACCCGTCAAGGCAGATGGCCGCCCACCCTGAGTCTGGTTCTGCTTGATGTTTACACCTCTTAAAAGGAAGTTTTTCCTCTGCACTGTCACCTAGTGCTGCTGTTTTTGTTGTTGGGTTTATCTTTGTAAATATTATGATATAAAGAGTACGGTCTAGACCTGCTCTATACGTACAATGCATTGAGAACTTCTACTGTGACTCATCAAAATGTTTTTTTCTTTATAGACTTTTAAACTGTTCTTTTCTACAAGATAGACATCAATAAAACTAGATTAACACTAGGTCAATCAGTGCCTGATATACATCCTAAACCACAGGATGAAGCACATCTCCACTAAGTAAGTCCAGCAAACAATATGCAATGCCTAAAACAAAACAATGTAATGTTGTGAATGACACAGTGCACCTTTTTGGGAAACCAGTCCACTTTGAATGAACCTTCTAATACACATTCTAATAGCTGCAAAATAGATCTGAATTGCACAGAAACACAAAGCTGAAAAGCTATTTTCTTATGCAAATGCAGTGAGTTACTATAGGCAATTCATACATTGCAGCTCAACAGGGACCTAATGAAATTCCTACAGTTTCTCAAACACATTAAGCAAATGTAAATGTCTGCCCTTATGGCAAGAACAACAAAGACAGAAGTAAAACTATCCGACAATTGTCTTGTGCTTCAGGATGATTAGTATGAAAAACAACCAATACAGACTCCAAAGCTATTCCAACTGTACTCTGCTCTGTATCATGAAACCGAGGAGGGCTTTAGCTATTTCCTGTGTATTTACATTTTTGTTTGCATGTGTTGACCTCCCCACTCCTCTTTGTATAAGACTTTCACACATAAACTCTGCATATGACGCCTGACAGTGAACATGTTTTCAGCCAGTGTTTGACCATTCATGACTGTCAGACTCAGAGTTATTAATGTTAAAGCAAGGCCTTGGTCTGCAGCTGTAGTTCCATATTCATTACTGGTAAAACATAGTTGTTGAATATTTCAAGTAAATCTCTTTGTTAAACAAATTTGTCATATTTGCAGTATTGTTCCATACATAAATTCAACATCACTGATTCCCTTGCTTTCTTCTATCCATGAAACCTTTAACAAACAAAACCATGAAACAAATTTTTTTTTTTTTTTTTTGTCGCATGTTCAAGCAGAAAGACTCTCTGGAGCTCCACCTCTCCGTTCTTATCCAGATCATCTTACCTTGTTGTGTCGTCTCTCTGCTGTCATATGCCACTTTGACACTTCACCCCTGCATTACCCCACCAGGCCAGGTAACCTGTGGATAGACTGAAGGAAACCAGGTCCACTGATGGCTTCAGGTTATTTTATCAGCTCACTGTAGGGGTCCTAGGGCCTCCAGAGACCTTTCAGAGGATTTATATGATCACAGTGTATTTAATGTATTTATTATGGACAAATATTGCATAGTGAAATGAAAAGATGCCTGTTTCTGTTGATTCAATTAAAGGCAACTTTCCCTTAAAAACTGTGTCTCTGTACTGCGTTTATGACAATATATATGGATCTTGTGTGGTAATAATTGTATTGACTTAAATACAATCTAACCTATGTATGCAAAGGTATCTCTGCTTTGAGTAGGGAGATGTTAAAGTACCTTAAGTGCAAATTTAAAGCAAATCCAAATCCAGACATGAAATTAGATGCTGCAACTATGAACAATTAAGCACTTGTGAGGACAGCCAAATATTTTAATGTTTCTTTTTTTAACAACCATCCATTTTATGGAGGGGAAAAGTCCAACTTCTGATTATTTTGTTCAAACAGTGTCTTTAACACAATGTGGTTTGGAAACAACCTCATCTAGGCTGCAATGTGAAGTTCACTGATGCATCAAACCTCTTGCATCATTCTGATACTGCTCACACAGAGATCTAGTCTTGCAGGCATACAAACACTCGTCACAAACACTGCCATAATGACTTGACTTTCACAAGGTAAGCACATCACCACATGATTTCATTTACACCATTCTCCCCAGCCAGGTCTGTTGCACAGGGAGACAGTAGAGAGAGGACAGGCTGGAAACTGGACACCAAGTCTGTGATCTGAGTCAGATAGATGCCAGGCAGGCGAGGCTCACTCCTCTGTTCTCATGCTGATACCGGATAAAGCGGACTGGGCCTGTCCTCTGGAAAAACAAGAGCTACAGCAGCCTTGTTTGATAACCCTGGAATGTCTCAGTGTACATGTGTACTGCATATTGTGAAATGCTTATGGGGAGTGTGCCTGCACATTATCTATAAGAGCAATGTAAAAAATGGAATACTAAACAGAGGAAATTACACTATCAGGATTAGGGATGTTTGAAACAGAACACAAAGCTGAACTCCAAGACGCTTAATAACTTTAGCAGGAGTGGTGCATTATTTATGTGGCACACACTGTAAGATATTACATGACACAAACACAAAGACTCTAAGGTTGGATTGGTTTTCAGTACTAAGCTGCACAGTGATTCTCTGACTGTCAATGATGCAGTGATACACAAGGGTGCAGCAATGCAGCTGCTTCTCGGTGAAATGCAGCCCCAGGGCTCTGCATACAATTTGGCTGCTAATGTTGCATCTCAGGTTACACCTCTTTCTTTCCAATGACACACGCCTGAACACAGAGTCAACTTTTTCCAGCTGCTATGGGTTCCTCCGTGTGAGCCATCAACATAAGTATAACTTATCAAAATAGATTATAATAAAAGGCTCAGTCTGCATCCATCACTGTCATAACTGTGAAAAGTACACTTTGGTTTTTTAAAGCCAAGACCAGTATGACTCTGCTGGGAGCCACTCTTTCATGCAGATATTTGACATTTTCAAATTTGACCCTTCTCTTGCCAAATATTGTTTAATCTTAGCTTAGTTTAGCTCAGACTGTAAAAGGTAGTTTTACAAGACTACACAGTCGTCAAATGGCTCTTTACTACCAACATAATCTGTCTTCAATCTGTCTATCTATCTGTGCATTTTAAAGGGCTGAGTATAAAACTGACGCCTACGTGACAATGAAGTCCAAGCAAAGTAATGCACAAGCTTTTTCAGCACACCTTCTCCATGTCAGCCAGTAAATCCCCTCTGAGGGAATGTAGGTTGATGTCTTTGCTCCCCAGCTTGTCTTTATCTCCTGCTGTAACTGCATCTGCCTACACTTTGATTCACAAAAGAGCCTATGAAATGCCTTCTTTCAGTCCAATACTTGCTGGGTGCTTGTTTACTGTGGGCTTTTGTGTTGCAGTCATTTGAGTGAGTGGAGGGCCGTCAGTAGACAAAGAGGGAGGTGCGGTTGTTCTTATGGTCCGTTAAGTTTCATATTATGAGAGACGTCCCAATAATTGTGCTTTGTGTTCACATGCAAAATGACTGATAATCTACAGCACTGATCAACACTTATCTTAAGCATTTTTTCCTGACAAAATTATAAAGGCTAAAAAATACCATCTGCCCCTCACCACAATTTTGCACTCTATGTTTTACATGCATTTTTTGTAAAAGACCTGGTTTTTCTAGTTCACGGGGTGCTTACAAGTGCTTATCAAATCATCACAAAGTCATGTCATTACATGCTGAGATTGCAAACACATTCTGTATTCAGAGCATACAGTCTATGATTCAGAGGTGAGATAAAATATTTAAATGGAACCAACAATACAGTTCATTTAAAACTTCATTGTGGCTAAATGTTGAATAATTTCTAGAAAGTTGATGTGGCAGCCTAAGGGTCACAGGCTGTTCACCTGCTGCATTAACATTTTTGGCCAATTAGAGGCAAGGAACAAGCTGCAAACTCAACATTGATATAAAGTAGTCACAGTGAATTTGCTAGGAAACAATGGCCTACTCATCCAGCAGGCACAGAACAATATTAGCATTTATTGGAGTGTTTACTTCTCCCTCATAACGGTTAGTCCAACATTCAATATTTTAGCTCTATAATAGTCTCCACTAATGGCTAAGGAAAATATCTAACTCTTTAGCTTCTAGCTACTGGGATGTTCACCAGCTAGTGGCTAATTCTGTCTGTTTACTGTGTACATGTAGTATGAGTGGTTTACCAAAGTTTTACAAAAACAGCTGCCTGGCAGTTCAAGAAACAGGACTACGAGAGTGGTTAGACTGAACCCAATTTCACAACAGAAAACCAAAACAATGAGTAAGAGGTTCAAAAAAGACATTAAAATATTAAAGCTATATGGAAACTGCAGAGTTGGGCGTCTGTGGGGTTTCACCACAAAAGTGACACCGCTCACTTTACATAGTCATTTTAGGAAGTTAGTTTTCCAACACTACTCAATAGGAGCATCCATTTATCTTAGTGTATTATACTCTAATTAGTGTGTCGAGAAAGAAATACCACAGTTTTTTCAACAGAAAACATCACAGTTCTAATTTACACTCATCACTAAAACCAGAGCCAGAGGTGAAGAATTAGCTTGTCCCACAAATTACAGCAGGATTTCTGTCTGACATCAACATACAGCTACATATTAACAGTTTGAATTTGGGTGCATTTGTTCAAACTAGTTTACTACTGCTATAAAATAAAACTCATAAATGTGGAAGCCAATTGAAAATGTTTCTTAAGACCACACAAAGTCAGTCTGCTATTTACTTTCAGTGGAGCAGCTCTAGGCTGTACAGCATCCTATGATCTTGTTAAGAAGGCTGATTTAGGATTAATGTGTTTGAAGAGTATTGCTTTTAATTGGCCTGCCTGTCCAGAGAAGCAGCAATGCGAAGAATGTTTTCTCCTGTATTAGAAGTATTTGCACAAACATGATCCCCACTTAATCTGTATAAAGAGTAATAAAAGCAATTGACAAGTGGTATCATTTTCCATTTAAAGGATAGTAAAGTTGTCTGTTTGTTAACCTGAAGTTGTCGAGCTGAGGCCTACTTGAACAAATTTCAAACATCTCCTCTAGCAACTGTGTATAACCAAGCCTGTCATTTTCCCAGGAATAGAAGGGTAGTTAAAATTACAGCTTTGAGTGGAAATTTACGACTGTCTGTTCTTAAAGAGAGCTCTGACAAATAGCCATATGGTAACATTTATAGATTTAAACATGGGAAGTTTTACGACAAAGGTAATCTTTAATGGTATATGATAGTGAGTTTAGTAATCACTATTCATCTGGTAGAGAGTTCTAGTTTTACATGGAAGTACACTGAGATAGTTTTACATTGGGTGCACTCCATAGTTTTACAGCCTATAGTTTTGATATCATTGTGTCCAAGACCCCAGAGTTAATACTTAAAAGATCCATGTTTGATAAAGGCTTGAAGAGATTAGAATCAGGACAATTAGAAGCTGTTCTGTACCAGTGCTATCCTTCAGTAAGTCATATCAAATTGAAGAGACAGGTTTGACAGCCTTTGGCACCTTGAAGAACTGAGGTCCCTAGATCTACATCTGGGAACTGAAGTCCAAGTGAAGTCCAATTTTGGCTCATGAACACGTCCAACTGTTGCAGCACAGATTCTAAGCTACAGTTCATTTTTGGCCACTTTAGGGTAGTGGAACGAGCTGTAAACATTTACACATTACTGCCTTATAATGTTGTCATAACCAAATCTTCTAAATCCTTCTATAGCCCTGTCTAGATTAGGAGAGAGAAGTATCTACTTCTACTTACTTACCTCTAATTCACACATTTACCGCCCTGTATTAAAACTTGGCATGGTTTAATCCTCCCACACATGATGCAGTTAGAAGAAGACAAACGTATCGTTAAACACAACATCATGACAGAAACTAAATACTGGTCTTTTGGATTTGTTGAAAGGTTCCATACAGGACCTCTACAAATTCTAAAACATGGAAGTAGTGGGAAGAAGTTGGAGGCCCTGCCTACTCTTAAAAGATAAAAATTAAACTGCTGCTGGTAAATTGCTCCTGGGAAGCCTTTAAGAACCTGAGCTCTGGCTCTTCCTGCATTGCAGGTATGAGGTGAGTCGCAGCATCAAAAAAAAGTAAACACACATTTAATATTGCTTTTGGACCAGAACTCCAAACGGAAGGGGAGAAGAGAAGGAGAAGGAGAAGTGGAGCGATATGCCATGATTACAAGTACTATTACTGTTTGTTCAGTTTAACAATGACTAAACATAGACAATAAGCACCCCTAACCAGCTATGAGGTGGCGAGGTCTGGTTCATTTTTCCTCTCAGGCTGTCACGGTAGTATCCGGTCGCCAATTAAGTTTACTTCAGCCAATTGAACTTGTTCCCGGTGATAACGGCGTTCTGTCATCGATACTCGGGAGGGATAAGGTGAGACCAGCGATGATGACATTTTAGTGTCTGCTATATTGTCCTCTTTTGAAAAACAGAATATAGTTTACCCCAGGTACCTATTAACATTACCTGTTCTCATATTCACTTTGAACGGTTGTTACAGTCTGGGACAGTAGCGCCTCCGAATGACATTTGTATCAGCTAGCGTTATCTGACTATTAGCTAATTAGCTAGTTAGCTGGGCTTACTAGTTGTGTTTGTAAATTAGAGGGAACATAGGGGTGGTGCTGACAAATTGGGTCAGGTGGCCAAAATAATTACTAAGTTGCACAACAAGTTGCTTGCAGTGTCTGTAGTAAAATTAACTGGTTGGTCAGAAGACTGCATTGATGAGGCTATGTTAATTGGCTAGCTAACGCTATTGTGCATGCTGGATTTAATGTCTAAATGCGTGAATGCCAAATTAGCTAACCAACTAAATTTTCGTTCATTCTTCTTTTGTCAGATTATGATGTAGCTATACTTTGTTTACTTGTTTATTTAGTAAACGTTAAGTGCTGTTAAAATAAACGCATTCCCCAGAATATACAATATTATTTGTCTTTAAGTGGATTTACTGATCATGGGTTACTGTGATTCCTTCATTGAGTTCACCCAGGAATACAGTAAATTACATGTCTGAAACTGATTTTGGATCGATCCCTGCCTACTCATGCTGCTCTCTGCTGAGTCTGGGGGTGATCAGGTCCGGGTGGGACACTGTCTGTCGACTAGAAGTGACAGTTGGACAGCACTTTCTGAACGCCCAGCGCGGCCTCAGCCCCTCCCAGCCTACCTCACGCTCACTTGTGGGATCAACAATTGATTGCATGCAAATCAGGGCGTCACCGTGAATGTGTGTGTGCGAAGAGGGAAAAGAGGGATATGGGGTGGTTGCATTCCCTGGAGAGCTCCAGCCTTCTCCTCCTTCTCCTCCTTCCTCTCTTCCCCCTCTTGGGTCTGTCCGGCGGCGACGGGGAGGATTACCAGCCAGGCTGCAGTGCGGGGAACTGGGCTGCAGGTAGAAAAGAGACACTAAGTGATCCATAGGGAAGTTGTGGAAAGAAACAGACAAAATTTAAAACACATTCAGAAAGAGTTTGGAATTTGTTGTCAGACTCGGGCGTAACACGGGTGGTCAAGTTAACACTGGGTTGTCGTACTCATGGGTTCCCATCGGACGGTCGAGCCAGCCGGACAGCTGCTGCTCCTCGCGGGGCTTGCTCCTCATCTGTGGCAGCCCAGCGCGCAAGTTGCCCGGAGAAAGAGCTTGAGCAGAGGAGGCCAACATGGTTTTGACCGGCCGGCACCGTGTGGACAGAAAATGAATTAACATGGACGGTGCGCATAATGCCTACTCATTACAAGGTGCGTGTTTTAATGTGGTTTCTGAAACGATCCGTGGACTATCCATGGGTGCATTGCTGCAGGAAAGACACCTGCTCTTTGCTGGCTGTTCCGGGTTTATGTAGACTATTAGAACTCACAGTGTCATTTTAATATGCTTACCTCGTGTAGCAACTGATGGGCCATTGCCACCGATTTTGTTTGTTCAACTCTCAACGGCGCAACAGCGCATGAAAAACATTTACAAACTCATTCATCCAGAAGCAATTGGCAGCGGTTACATGAACAGCGACAGTGAATCACTTTGCCTTCGAAATAGATAGATGATGTTTTTGTTTTTTAAATTTCCACTTACCAATTCCATAGCTACAGAAATTACAACGGCCGTTAATAATCATCAAACATGTTGCAGCGGAGACTGTCCCCTCGGTGGACCTGGCTCCAGCTCTCATGATTTAGTCATGAATGGTGAAACCATGCAACTATCATTTGCCAAGGGCTGCCAAAATGATGTTATGTGTCCTGACAAATGCCTTCACTTGCATAGCACACTAGGGCTTTGTGACTTGTGGCTATAATAGTGATGTCGCTTGGAGATGAAAAAAAAAAAAAAGTCCATAACCTTGCAAGATCACTGCAAAGTACCACAAAACACCATACCCTGAAGAATAGTACAGTTATTTCTATGCGCTTTATATTGCAGAGACAATAGAAATGTTTTTTCTCCTGGCGACTAATGACAAGTGCTGCAAGGTGTGCCCAACAATAAGGATGTGTGGTCATGCATTACATTATCGACAGCATTCACTTATGTGAGACCAGTGCGTGGACCTGAAACTGTACATTTCAGATTCTGTAAATGTCACAGAGAGGTGTGTCAGTTAATGATGTATGCTTTTACAGTGAAAAAATTCTTGTTCCTAGATAAACAGATTTTCAGTTAGGAAGCAGCCTTCCTCTATCTCGATACGGTGGCTATTCATTGTGAAACTAATTTTTGCAACTTGGGACTTGTAGTGAACCACCCTGTCTATCAAAATAAACAAATTGTGTTTGGTCAGCTTTCTACGCTGCTCTTTTCTCCAGCGCCCACTGTTCCGTCTCCCAGTGAATAGATGGGTAGATTAGAAATACTGGCTCTCAATCGACAAAACCACCACCAAGTGCTGAGAAGTGAGACCGAACCAGCCAACAACCTTAAGAACAGAATGGGCGGCTCTCATGACTGCCATAAGGCAGCCTTTGCTGCACCCTGTGATGTACCATCTTTGGATCTCGTGGGTGTTCTGGTTTAGTTTAGGTAATGCTGAAAAACCCGTACCTGGGTTTTGTCTAAAGTTGTTGTAAGTGGAAAGAATCGCCAAGTCACTGTTACATTACTCATGTCAGTTAATATTCTGGTAGCATTCATGAGTAAACTTTTGATTCAATTTCCCAAGACTTGTCTGGACAAGACCCTTTGTACTTCTAAATGAAATGTGATGTATAGTTTTGGTTTTGACAAATGCTAAATATTATGTTATCTTTCTTATTTGCTATTTGTTGAGTGAATTGTGGCTACTTGAAAGGGAAGTCAATGTGCCGTGGAGTATTCTGGATAGGCAACAAGGTGATGGGTGGCCGGTAACCCGGCATCTGTGACCTTAGGCGCCACAGGCGACACCATATTCTTTCTAGCCTACTTGAGTCCATGGGACAGAACACAGGCAGACATATAGCTCCAGTCTGATGAGGATTACCCTCACGCCAACTGGAGATGTGGAGCACTGTGTTGAAGGTGGCAATTTCGAATGAACCGAATACAATGTAGCTTCTGTACATGGAATTTAAGCCTATACAATTCCTCCATATAATTCTAATACTTATCTAGGCCTCATATATTTGAATTAGTCAATTTACTGTAATGTGTTTAAATATGAACTGGCCACAAAATTTATGGAATCCATGCACTGGTGATCTCACAGTAGTGTAAATCACTTAAGAAACTTGGAATTCCCCATCCATTAACTGCTAGTAACATAACCTCAAACTCACCGCAAAAATTTCCAAACTGCATGGCTCAATACACCTAGTCATTTAAAACTTTATTTGCCATGGTAGGCTCCTTTCCGTAAACCTTAGTATTATCACTGCAGAACAATTAGTAATTGGCAATTCTAACCTTCATATATACTTGAAACTGGATGATTGATTGATTGATTGATTGATTGATTGATTGATTGATTGATTGATTGATTGATTGATTGATTGATTGATTGATTGATTG
>BRZM01001439.1:42866-67802 GCA_033238685.1 Lates japonicus
TTTATGCTGCATCTATTTAAACACGTAATGCTGAGTGCAGCTATGTGCTTCGCTGGTTGGACAATCGTTCCTTGTGGGATGTTAATGACAGTGCTCTTTACTGCTCAACATACCACTGACGCTTATGATCTGTGTATACAGTGCAGTCCAGAGGCTCACTGCATGAAGTTAGCCAGGCTTGCTGGAGAACATGATGGGTCTTGATTTCACAGCAGGTGGTCTTGCTTATCGATGGGCGAGCAGACAGTCCTGCATCGCCTCGGGTGGTGGGATGTGGGATGACTGTCGAGCTGCCCTCCTTCTCCCTCTAGTGCTCCTCACAGTGAATGAGCCTAGGCCTGTGGAAAACCCTTGAGTTTTTTTTCCGCTATACTTGTGCAAGGAGGAGGTCCTGAACCGGAAGGCTGAAATTCCCTAACCTGTACAAGCTCCTACCTGGCTGCCTCCTCCCTCCTCACAATCTTCTTTGATATGTGGAGAGATAAATGAGAATGATAAGGACAGAATATAGAGGAGCCGAACCTTTGGTTTTTGTATCTACTTGCAATAGATATTAAACTATTAAAACTGTAACTCCCTTTGTTTCAAGAATAATGGGAAACCTTCTTGACAACAACAGTTAATCAGTGTGAGTCATCACGGAAGATATTCAACCATATGAGAATACATTATACTCAGTCCAGGTTTCTCCCAGGACATATTTTTGTGGGAGAGGCACTGTCTGAACTGGAGCCGAGGTCCACCTCTGCTATAAAACAATTTGGGAAACTTAGCCTAAGTCGCCCATAATTCTAGATATCAGCCCTTACTACCACCTGCTCATGTTTTAATCTTACCAAGAAATTCTACACATGAAACATCACTATAGAACACTGGAAACATACACAGACAAGCTGCTATATATTTGACTTTCCACAGATATAAAAGGCTTATGGTAATTCCAAAGAGGAGATGGAGGTTATTTCCATTGTATTCTCGTTATACGAAGTTGGGTAACTCCTAGTGACTGAACCAAAGCACTGGGGTCTTTATCCAGGTCCATGTTCAAAAACAAGTAGCCTTTTGTCTTCAAGGAGTCAAGGCAAAGTCAAGAAAACTGACTTAAGGATTGGGTTTTCTCAGGGTCCTTTTGAATGGATTAGGATATAGTCTGAGAATGAGAGTTCATTTGCTTATGTGGAGCTTTTTCGTTAAAAGCTCTGTGTGGCTTATGTCAGCATATATGCAGGAAGTGAAGAGAATTGGACAAACAGAAAGTTACGTGATGGAAGGCTTTGATGAAAAAGGCAACAAAGGCTTGAAGGAGAAACAAGACCAATGGACTCGTTTGCCAGTTCCAGAGTCTCCAGAGTTATTAACATTTAGATTTTAATTTTAAAATGCGGAGTGAGAACCCTGCTTGCATAGCAACAAAGGACCCTGAAAATGAAAAAGTCAATGAAAGATGGAAGAGAGTTTAAGGAGGAACGGAATACCAACAGTCAGTTCACCTTGACTTAGTCCCAAAACCTGAAACAGGACACTTGTTAAATGTTACCATGCTCACAGTGTACACATTGTGACATACTCGTAACATCGAACCTGTCCAACATACTATACATCTTGTGAGAAGGACAACTATAGATATATTGTTGTGATTTATTAGTTTATATCTGCAATGCAATAAAAAATGATTTATTTATTTCCTTTATTTGTAAAATACCTGTACAGTAAGTCTCTTGTATACACTTAAACACTTGTGTGCTTCTTTAGCTTACTACCCTATGGGCAAAAATATTCAAAAGATCTTGATGCTCTTATTGAAAATGAATGCAGAGCCTTGGACAAATGGTTTTCAATGGTGAATGATCTATTATCTAGTGAGTAAGTGTTGTTTTGAAAAGTTAGTTGGCAGTTAGTTGGCATCAAAGTCCAAGTTCAGCTTTCCTTTATTTTAGAACAGGAAAATGGAACTGACCTGGGAGGGTCGGGCAGGGACTTACGTACAGTGACCCGGGAAACCTCTCTTCTATCCCAGACATAAAGAGCTCAGAGCAGCAGTCTGCACAAGGAGATCTGGGCTCCTCTGGGAACTGATCAGTGACAAAATTCCCACCAAGACTGCATTTCTGAAGCAGGGCAGTTGCTGTGCGGGGCGCGTGCTACTTATTGTCATATGCCAAAACATCAGGTTTAGAGAAAAGGTTGGTGGGACATCAGGGGTAGCAGAAGTCCCTAATGTGATTTGTATTTAGGCTGCTCCTGCTGTCACTCCAGTGCCGCATCAATAGAATATGGGCAAGAAAATGAAAATCTTTTTTTTGAACTCGTAAATTCTTTGTGTTGTAGGGTACATTCAGACTTAATAAACTTTTCTCTGGAAATAGTCTGCAACATACTATAACTTTACGCTTATGGTTGATAAAACTGATTAACTGCCCAGAGGTTAATTACATCTGCCAGTCACCCTCTGATGGGTTTCAAAATGCATCAATCTAGTGTTGAAATTGATCTATCATGTTCCCTGTTGTCTCATGGTATGCACCTTGTTACATACCACCATCCATATGCCTGTTTGGCCTATTATGTAAACCTGTTCTTATTTCCAGACTCACTGTTTCAGATTTTGGCAGCTGTTCCTCAAGATCATGGAACTGCAGGGATTTTCCATTCAGCTACAAGAGTATTATTGAGGTTGGGCACTAGAGGCTTGATGATTCAGCCAAGATCTCGCAATATTAAAACGCGGACAATATTTCTTGTTGAGGTGAAAAGCTGTCTCGTGGAGACATTATCCAACTGCAATTAGCATGACCACCTAAAATTAGCATAGAAGATTCCCCAACCACTTCTAAATTGCTCTTGTGTGGCAGCCAGTAGAAAATAAATGGCAACAGAGGACAGACAAGACACAAACAATATCACTGTAAGAAAATAGTGTATTACACTGCAATCACAAACAGTATACAAAGACACTATTCTTGAAAAAGAACATAACTTTATCTTTGGCTGAGTTGTGTAGTTGTAACCATTCTTAGCTCTGGTATCATGCTTCTGAGGAAAGCCTATTGTGGCTCGTTTGCACTTGGTATTGAGTATTGAATATTGAGTACTTTTGATTATAGCTTGCACTTATTGTTTGCACCTCTAAAAGATAACAGGAAAAGTAGTTTTATTCATTTTGTTTTTATTTTTATGTTTTTATTTTTATGTTCAACTCCGAAAGGAGTTCAGTTAGGTCACACACAGCTTAAGTTAGAAGTTAGAAACTAATAAGATAGACATTTCCCCCAACCTGCATTGTTTCTACATTCAGTCAAATGTTTTTACGCTCAGTCAAATAAAATACTGTTTTTCCAGCTGCCATTTTGTCACTGTAGTTTTCTTAAAAGTGTTAAATCTTGTCTCATCTTGTTCTTGCAAACCCAGTAGTGTGTGTATCGTTCCTAGCAGAGTTTATCATCTACACCCTTATTGGGCACTCGATGATGAACTGTCTGGTTGAAGTCAGTGTTTCCACTTCATCCCAGAGTGTTCAAATAAGGCTGAAGTGAGGTCTCTCAGCAGGGTTAGTGTTGGGTTGATGGCGCCTAACTGTTGCAATTTATCAAATCAATGCATATGGGGTCGTTGTTGAACCCTATTTTTTGGATCTGATCCCATTTTGATCCGATCCAGCATGCCTGATTATACAGTGCTACATTACAGTACCGTACATACAGGAAATAGGGGAGACTTGGATGTTGGGGGTCCTTGCACGCCACAAACACATCATGGGATGTTTGCCTTTTCCTGTGCTATTTTGCCTCCCTCGGACAACAACTCCAGTCTCCAAGTACTCCTCATCCTCATCCTTTCTGTCAATGGGTTGTCACAGTGAACACAGGATACCACTCCCCTCCCTTGTGACTTGTCCTCCATACTTGTCTTGCTATTGTGTTTATTTTTCTTCTTCTTTCAGTTGTCATCCTCAATCATGCTCTCTCATATTCTGATGATGGGCACTGTACATGTGTCTGTCTGTCATCATGTGTATGGGACGCGGTACCGCGCTCCAATGTGTTTTTGTTGGTTCTCAAATGATTCTCCATGCATCTTTGTGGGTAAGACAGATTCGAGTATATGACAGTTAACTGACCCATCTTATTTTGGGTTTTATGTTCCACTCCACCTTTACCTCACATGTTTAATTTTCCGAGTCTTTTTGTTGCCCCACCTGTTTTTCCCCGCTGTTGGCCTCCTCTTCATTCTCGCAGTTGCTGTTTCCTCCCGGCAGTTCCCATCTCACACATCTCACCTGTAATTAGACTGGAATCCCATGTCCTGTGTTGTCATAGTTCCACAACCAGGTGCGGTTTGTGCAGACCTGTCACCAGAGCTCTGACCCAATTCCATGCCCCCTCCCTGTGTCTCTTGCTCAGCTTCTGAAGGACCAAGTGAATTATTAAAAAGTCAGCTAACAGGAATATGAGAGCTTACAATTGGTGAAGAACTTTTAAATAAAATCCATAAGTTATTAAATCAGAATTTTCTTTTTATGATGTTCAGATGATGCACCTCACAGTATCTAATTCACTAAAAATGAATGGAACTGATAGATGTTATGTGTGTAGATCAAGAATATTGAGCTGTAATGGGGATTAAACCAGGAAGAGATTATACTCATGGAAAATAAATGCCATCTAAGATGCGTTAGAATTTCCTTGTTTCAGAGTTTTGACACTGGTGATATGTGTGTCTTCTGACAAACCTGGCATGACAAATTTGACAGATGAAACCTCTCTTGTAAATTTTCTCTCTCCTCTCTGCCGCCTCCAGGCTGATAGATTTCCTGACTGGAGGAGGCATCAGCCTGCCCTGCTGTTTCAGCCACAATGGCAAGGACGTGATGGCTTTCAGAGACAAAACGCAGATATCTGGTGGAGGACATCTCACTAGCTTGAGCATGTATCTGTGTACACACATACACACACAGACACATACATACTCACACAGACATAGACACAGACTCACAGGCTTAACCATCTCTCCATCAGACAAACATAAATATAATGCAGTTTGTGTTCCTGTATCTGGACCTAGCCATTGCATTGTTATTACTGTCAACAATGAACAGTCACGCGTCATTTGAAATCCTTTATTTGGTAATGTTGGCTGTGGCCACATTTAGCAAGAATGACTAAGCTAGTTAAGAAAGTTATGAATTACCTATAAATGATTTTAATAAAGTTGCATATTCATACATGCTGCCTAACAGAATTCAGAAGAGTGTTTTTGACCACACCAAAATTCACCACGTTTACTCCTAACAACTAACAAGACACTGATATGCTTCTCAGCCAGCAGCTCATTGTAAACTGATATGATGAATACTATGAGCTCATTGAAATCAACGGTCAGAATTGTGAGCTAATATAAAATGATGCGACTTGACCTTATCAGTAGCACAAGAAGCTTGAGATGAATCTTCAACCAGTTAGTCAAACGCTCAGAAGCAAATGAAAATTTGAACTATTACTGGAAAATGGCCTACGAAATTCAGGACCTGTAATCAAAAATATTATTGACCTTGAGACGTGATACAATGAGACATTACGTTTAGTATTGATACTATTCAGTATCACTCTAATTGCAGATATGTAGCATTTAAAAAGGTCCTCTGTGGGTACTGTGTGATCTTTCTAACCCATTTGTCTACTGTTCGAGGAATGGAGTGCAGCTGTGGAGAGGGGAAAGAAGCTCTACAGAGAACCGACCGGTAATACAGGGAAAAGAAAGAGAGGTGAAGTCCATGATTGAAGAGTGTGAGTGATGGAGAAGAAGAAAAATAGTACAAGTTTGGTCTACAAGGGTGAATGTTAAATGAAAGGAAAGGACAAAAGATGAGAGATCGCGAGAATGAGGAGAGAGGATACACTTGAATGGCAAAATTCAGCACACAAAACTGAACATACACCATGTTTTTCTGTAATTGGGTTGAATATGCCCTTTAAATAGGTGTGTCTTATTAATAACATTAGCTGCTATATGATATGTCAACCACCAAAAGATAATTAAAAATGCCTGTATTCTGTATTATCCCTGTCATGGCTTTTGCTTCTCTCTTACACTGTGCTGGAACCCCACAAAAAAAAGAGAAGCAGACATGTAGTGAATGCCATGAGGCAGCTTCCTGCATTTTCCAGCAGTAGGCTACGGCGCTCAGAGAGGCTTGGCCTGAGGGAACAAGTTCTATCACAGACCGTGAGCGCCGTTGCCAGAGGTATGCCCGGATCAGCCTCTCTCTGAATTCCACCTTATTGTCACCTGAAGTCCCTTTGTGCTAGTATTACCTAGACACTGTGGCTCTAATACCACACAGCACTGTCAGCCATTTTGAAATGCCCCCAACTCTCTTGTGACAATTAAAGAATAGCAGCAACTACAAAAAGTTTCTACATCCATCTTTCAGGAGAAATGTTCTTTGTGCTGTGAGGTAGAGGCATGCCCTGAAGAGCATCTACAGACATATGTTTGAGAGGGCTCTAGGTTATATGAGCAATTGAGATGATGGAGTGTGTTGAATGCAGAGTTTGGGTTTGCACTGTCTTGGTTTTTCAGCAGGCTATGTGGCCTGCTTGGATGCATTGTCAGAAAAAAGAGTATTAGATTAATTAGACCTTCCTTTTATTCTATGCTTAATAGACAAACTTCGCCTGTTCACTGCAGTGTTTCTTTGTAAATGCCAAACAGATATATTGGCTTTGTTGCTCAAAGAGTTTGGTTGAGTCACACAAAGCTAGTTATTTGGATTCTTTCATAGGCAATGTGAGAGGCAGCATTTTATATCACAAAGAATTTCTTGGGAGGAGATCAAGGTGTACTGCACAAGACTTTGACACTGGAGACTGGCCTGCATTGTTAGGGAAGCCTTGTGGGCAATGCATTTAATGAGATTTTGAAGCTTGATTGAAGTTGAGTTACAGGGCAAGAATTAGCTACTGGTTTAGCATTTTATCAGTTTATAACTTGTACATGAACTTTGGAGTGTTCTCCAGGGGCATGGCAAGTTTATTTGTATAGCATCTTCACAGCAAGGCAATTTGAAGTGCTTTACATATGACATAAAAAGAGACAAGGCAATATACATTGTTATTTATGACTACACAATTTTTTTTCAACTCCTGCAGTTGATCACCTGAGGTCATGAGGCAGCGCTATTCATCAAGTATAAGACATGCTTCAGCATGAAGGTTCACTGTTTTCAGTAAATGAGAAAATGTCATCTCTTTTATTGGCTGCCTGCAAATATTTGTTTCAGATGAATGCAGTGAAATTTTCTTAAAGATGCTCCAGTTACCGAGCAACCAACTTCTTGAGGTTGGCCTGAGCTTTTTATTGACGTATGGATTTGATGTATTTCTGGTGTAGGCTTTGTATCGAGTTTCTGGAGGTACAGTACACCTCTGCATTTAATTTAATTTCTGTTGTCTGCGACTGTGAGTGGTAGTTTTATCTGTGAAAATGTGTGAGGCTGAAGAACTCTGCTGACACTAACAACACTAATGTTCTTCTATCATTCAGAATCACAGTTGGTCTTGATCAGGGCATCTGCTCCAAAATTCCCCTACTGGAATTCCTGGTCCTTTTTTCACCTGTTGACTTCCAGGGCCCCTCTGGTCGAGGCAGGTTCAGGCTGGTGCGACCATCTGGCCTCCAGGGGCATCCCATTCCAGTCAAACAAATGAAGAGGAAAGGAAAACAGCCTAGCCTCCAGTTAGCTTTTTACCTGAGGCCAAAGGGAGTGGAATGGGTTAGGGGGTTGAGGGTGGAATCAGGGTCAGACGTTGTTCACGCACCAAAGAAGCTCCTTGACATTCCCCAGAGTGAGGATCAGGCAGAAATCCACATGCATAGAGTTGATGATTATTTATTAAGCATTGAGTGGTAACAGGAGGCATCAAACAAACATATTTTTCTAATTTTGCTGGATTTCTATTTTGTTTGCATTTTGATACTCTCCTAAATTTAAATGAAAGCTGATCTCTTGGTCAGCCTATGACTAGCTGAGCGCAATGGTTGTCAGATTGAAGAAGATGTGTGCTCTTGCTCCAAAGTACATCCACCCCTTCCTCTTTCTTTTCATCGCTATATTGGTTCTAAAGTGGTAAGTGCTTTGTTGCTCCCACTCAAGCCAAATCTCTCTTCCTTGTCTCCTGTGTGTTTTTTTTGTGTGTCTGTGTGTATGTGAGTCACTCTTAAACACACTGTTGTTCTCCATCTATGTCTCTCTCTCTTGGTCTCTCAGTATGGCTCTCTCTTTCTCTGTTCAGTCTGTGCAGATTGAACTTGCTGGTTACGATGCTAGTGGAATCTTGATCAGCTCCAATTTACATCTAGACAATGGTGATTGAAAGGCGATTTCTCCCTTTCCTCTCTTTCCCCTCCTTGAACCTCCTATTCCTACTTTTTGTCCTCCCCTCTTCTTCTGTGCCTTTGCCAACATCCCACACCCCTCCTCCTTTATTGTGTTTTTTGGAAGATGGGTGTCTTGTGAGATGGGAAATAAAGGATGGAGAGGGAGCCTCCTCAACAGTAGACTAAACTAAATGCTTCTGGACTTCATCTGTGGTCATGAAGACAGCTCTTCTGATAATGAACTCCACACACTCGTCAGTACACACACACACACACACACACACACACGCACTTGTATGTTAAAGCCTTACACAAGCTTTTGATGGCACAGCCAGCCTTCTGCCGTGCCGTCTGCCTGTAATTTCTTAATGGCGTTGTGCATATATGACATGACACCACACAGTACCGTCAATTAATCATTTGGCATCAATTTTGGTTTCATATTCAGACATCGCTATTCAAACACTGATCTCCTTTGACAGAATGCACCCTGACAAATAACAGGCTGCTCTGTGCACAAGCATAAAGCATGTCAGATTTGACTAAGCGCTGCAAACTAAAACTCAGCATAATAATTGCTGTTTAGATTAATTGTATGGAGGTAGACAACTAGATGGAGAGGCCTGTCAAGGTGCAGTTACACAGAAAAAACATCTGTATTCCAAGTCAGTTCAGCTTTCAAAATATCATATGAATATGGGCATCTGGTGGATGGACACTATCCATTATTATGTTATAGAAATGTGATTCCTTTGTAGTGACAAGTAGTGTATGGGATTTTAGTTTGAAATGTAGTAGTTATACTTACAAACCTCTGTATTCCAACGTGTTGGTGGGCTAACTTGTCTCTTACCAGGGGTCGGCATGACGATTATCACTTTCGTCTCGACTGGATGTCTTAGTTTACTGCTAGAGAGAAAGGAATAAACCCTCCGGTAACTCCGGTAACATAAGACAAAATTGTCTTATGTACATGCTTTTCACCTGGCTAGCTAGCTTGCATTCAGGAAGTGACTTCATTGTCAACGGGACTCCTGCTGGAGTGCTAAGCTAGTGGTTGATGGTCAGTATATGCCTCCAAACTGCTTGCTGACTGCGTGTGAAACCACATCAGTTGCTGATGTCTATAACAAAAAATAATAACAGTAATAAATGACTCCAGCTGTCGAGTAAATAGGAAAGTAATGTAATAAGTTTTTCTATGAGTAATAAGCAAAGACTTATGGATATCTGTAGGTCTGTAGCACAGCTTATGGTGGCCTGCTGTAACTGATGTAATGCTCAGGAGTAACTAAGCTAATTAGAGCTGAGGTCCAAAACAAACGTCCAGTAAAGGACAGACCAGTATATCACCATTCAAACCACTAGAATAATAGATTTGGTTTGTTATTTGCTTTATTTGGCTTCAGAATGAGACTTTTTAGCCTTTGTTGTCCGTGGGCCAGGGAGTGAGTTATTAAATTTCAGAAAAAAATGTCAGCAGCTGCTGCTTAGGGCATTTTTTAGACATTCTTATTCGTCAACAACTCCATCAACAATTCTTGCACATACCATGGTCTGGTTTTGCTTCGGGAGAGTGGGGATCTTGCTGATTGCACCAAAAGTAACAAATGAAAAACTGCCGAAGTGAGATCATTCCACTTTCATGAGCACAGTTGTAGCTGTTTTGAGAATAAGAAGTAGTTGAACATAGTGGACTGTGCTAGAGACAATTTTACGTAAATATCTATTTTGCCCTCTAGATGCCCTCATCACATCCTCCAAGGCTTCAGTCACTGTGTAATGCTTGATGCATTACTGTCCGTCAACTAGAAATTGTAACAAATAATAAGGATGGCCTTCAAGTCACGTAGGCCCAAGAGGCATTCGGCCTGAAGGTTTACAGTTGGTGGATTACCTGCAGTCAGTCACGGCCGTTGTGTTTTGGATTCGCTCGCTTTAGCCTGGCCATCACTACTTTGAAGAAGCTGAAATGAGATCTGCCATGCAAATCACTCGGTTGGTTTGAGATGAAGCGCCGACAGTCCTGATAAAGGGTGACGCTTCATCACCTCCCCACTCAGGATAACCAATAGAGTCTGAAGTTTATTAAAAAGCCCCTTTCCCAAGAGTGCCCTTTTTCCATTTTAGCTTCAATAATGGATATGTGCAGAGTGTGATGATGCTGAAATGTGCTCATGTGTTGCCCTGATTCTTGTGTGCGCCAGTGTGTGTTTCTGTGTATTGTGTCCACAGTTGTATTGTTGTGTGTGTTTGTGTATACATATGAATGAAGGAGAGCACCAGGGCAGAGTATGAAACCTCCTGAGAGCAAGCAGACGGCTTTTTAATTTCGCTCCTCTCTGCCGCTGGTTGGCTGAATTAACAGGAATTGAAATGTGCAGAGAAGAAAGAAGTTTTTTCATCAGCAACAAACTTTGAGACCAAACGGTTATCAGACTTACTCGTTTATTAAGCACTGAAAGGGAGATGGAGCTAGTGGGGGGAGGGAAGGGATGGGGCCTTCATTATTATATCTGCCGGTGCAGTGTTGAGCGAGGATTGTGGATACACACTCAGCGGTTGGAACAGATTGTAAATTATCACCCCTCAGGCCACCACCACAGCTTCTCCTTTTTAGATCAGTGTTGACAAAGGCTTGGAGGCCGGCTTTTGGTGGGGTGTGTGGAAGGCTGGGGGGTAGCCTTTGTTGTTGGCTTCTTGTCTTTTTGAACCCTCCCAACCACCTGTCTTCCATCATTGCTGATTATCAAAGTGCTGAAGTTGAGCTTGGTGGGCGCACCAACCTGTCCTTAGACATATACGCTGTTTTTCACTCTTTCTCCTTTTTAGATGTGGGGTAACAAAAACTGTTGTTTGAGTTAGAGTTATTGAAAAGTATGAGTCCCAGTCATACACCACCTTGGAGGAACAATCTCAAGTTCATGGCAGCAGGAACTGTTGGAAGGAGAAAGGATTAAGGAGAAGGGACCATGGCGTCTCTAAAGACTTGGGGTATTGTTGCGGCCTGCTCATCAAAGCGTAAAGAGAGTTCTGAAAGAATGAAGGGGGATGTTATGGAGGTACACCGCTGTCCTCTGTCTCCACACACGCACACAGCCTTAAAGTTTGAGCTAAAATAAAGTCACACACTCACAGATGTCACAGTCTCCTTCCATTTTGTCTTTATAACTGCAGGAGGGTGAAAAGGCTCTTATTGCACACAAACACACACACACAGGCAGATATTATGATGTTTATGAGGGCCGTAATTAATTCTGTTACTCTGAAACCATGACCATAACCCTCTTGACATCGTAACCCTGGGGGTAATAAACTGCTTTCTTCTTCTTTTGGGACTTTGCTGCAGTGCATTTCAAATACACTTTCCAGAGATCACTTGTCAATCAAGTGAGGAGCACTGTTTTGTACATTTGCTTTGCAGTTGAAATTTTTACTTTGTTTATTAATTCTATTTAGCCTCTGTGGTTGTGCTGAGTAACCACCCAGATCTTAAAAACCAGTCAGTCGTAGTAGGTCTCTGGGGGGAGATTCAGAAAGACCCACACACATACACTCAGTCAAGCACACTTCATCCTGCCCATTCCAGGGTTAGCGAGACAGGTTCTCATGTCAGGAGATTATTCACGGAGATTTCGTTCTAAATGAGGTGAAGTTATTGCTCTCAGTGAACCAAGTCTTTCAGAAGTCAATGCCAGGGCTCGAGCTGCTTCTTTTTGTTCTGCCTCCCTTTGTTGGCCGGCATGGCAGTGTAACCTGACCCCGGATGTGACAGGCACACAACTCGAAGAAAAAGCCATTTTTAGCAGTGACTTTAAGTTTCAGGTAACTTTTATAATGGTGGTGGCCAAGTGCTTGGCCATGCAACACTGTCAGGGGCTTGGTATATGGTCTTCCTATAGCTCTTTTACTATGTCTTTCTTGTCAAAATACTTGGCTTTCACACGGATGTTTGATATTCACAACAACACTGAAAAATCGCTTTTGTGCTTTACTACTACCTATGGTTTCAATTGCTTGTTTTACTTTTTTTTTTTTTTTAAGTTTTAAGTGATATTTTACAAAATTAACTAAATTATCAATAATAAAAAAAATCTGTTCCTGAAATTCACCATCTTGTATTAGTTTGTTTTAAGGGGGAGTTGAATAAAGGCACATGGCCAACTGGTGTTTGTTTAAACTTGGAAAACGGAAACCAAGAGGTATGACATTTCCCAGTTAGCACAACTTAGCACTCACTTCCCACATTCTTCACCAAGTCCTCAGAGGAAGGGATTGCATGTTGCTGTTGTGTAGCTCTGGGTATTTGCTCCTTCCAGGCCTGGCTATCTGCCTCTGCTGTGGGCTTGTGAGTGTGTGGAGGCACTTGTGTGGTCACTCAGAAGTGCTGTAAATGCCTGCATGTACAAACACCATGCCACTTTGATGTTTGGACCGCAAGTTTATTCAACATTTGAAGACAGTCAAGTGAGACAAGACTGTGTGTGTTTTGGTGTGTGTATGCATGTAGGGCTCTTTGTGCATGTACATCATGTCACCGAGAAGAGTGCACAAACTCGGCTCCTGCTTCTCTCCTCTCAAACCTTCCTCCCTCTCAGTCGTCCTTCAGGTCCTCTCCTGGCTTCCAAGTCATCTGCAAACATCGTTAACATACTCGATGCGATGACTGTCAGCCTGTTCCAGAAGGCAGCAGAGGATATTTGCGCAGGACTATTATGAGCTTCAGCACACGTTCAGTCATTCAGATTACTTCAGCTGAGCAGCAGCCAAACGTAAACATCCAAGTTAATTTTTCCATTCCAGATTTATCCACTTGCACTTCATGCCTTTCCAACTTGGGAGCGTCTTGTTCTGCTCTGTCGCCCACAGAGGACTGAAGCGTAAGGGGGAATCATGGGGGAAGACAAGTGTCTGTTGGGCAGAGCCAGGCTACATTTTGAGTCCTTCTTTGACTGGGGAGTGGGGGGGTGGTGGTGGTAGCTGTGCTTGGGGGTCTTCTCCTGCTGTTTGGCCTGCCCTTTTGTCTCCCTAATGACTTGGCCGCGTAAAGTTAGCTGCTCTATTCAGAAGGCATTAAGGGTCATTTTACCTGACGACGGCCATTTCCCCCATGACCAGCCTGGGGGAAGGGAGATGTTTGAGAAGTTGCTTTGCCACAGAACATTTTGGAGGGCAGTATTAAACATATTCCAAAGCACATTTTACTTTTTAAGAATTATGTGGTGAAAGAAACACATTTACTCTCTCTGTTTCTCAGTTCTGTTAATGTGATAATATGGCACTTTATTGATCCTTTTGAGAACTTCTCTTTTCACTTGCCCCCACCCCTTCACATGCAGGTCAGAGGTTGCGGTTTAGTTGTGGCACAGTAATCCTGAGGCTGGTAGGGATTCACTGTCTTGCTTAAAGACACTTTAGCAGGATAGATGCTTGCTGACATGGATGCTTGAACCTGGATCCTTCAGTTGAGGGCAGAGGAAGTACACCGCCCTACTGCTTAGTATCTGCTTTTATATAAACCCAAGGCATTACTTGAAATTAAACTGCAGAAATTTTTCTTTTTTTATATGCAGGGTTTAATATCTGTGTAGTTTTTACTAGTCACACTAATGCACTTAAAGCATCTGTTGTACCAGAGACTCTGAAAGTGTCCTTATCAATCATGTTTAATCAAGTTACAGGGACATTTATGGGACAAAGGGACAGGGAGAGAAACATTGAGCTTTCAGAGTCCTGGCATCAGCCCAGACAGACATTGAATCTATTTAAGCAGGCTACTTAGACATATTGATTCACCCTCCATAAAATGCATCAGATTCTTTTTAAAGTTACTCAGTTTTCTCAATGTGCATTGATTTAGCAAGTAGATGTCCAGGATGTGAGAAAAGCATAAAGTCAGTGAATTCACATAAATGTTTATAATCAGAATATAACCAAACTTCCTGTATAAACCAGCTTATATAAGTCAAAATTGGACTAAGGCTAATCTGATTAGCCGAGCTGGTTTAACTTAAGAGAGAGAAAACATTCTTGGGTAGCACAAGCCCTGTTAGAAAAAACACAACATTTTCAGGGCAAGACAAAACAGAAGTAAAGACACTTGTTGATGAGTGCGACATCTTGACGTTTTCATGTATATTCATGGTGATCTGTTCATGATGATGGCCACGTACTGTATATTTACTGAGTGAGGGTTAAGGCACTAGCATGAGTCCTCTCATTAGCATTCAGATGCCGGCTTGTGGGTAAGTGCTCTAGTACCTGCTCAGTTGCTAAGGAATTGGCACTAAGGTAATGAAATGCCCATCGCTGACAGGGGCACTTGATTGTGCTGAGACTGAGAGAGAGCGGGGGCCAAGTGAGAGGGGAATGAGAACTAGAGAGGGAAAGAGAGAGAGAGAGAGAGCTTGGGATGGACCCAAATGAACATTAAGCACATAGTACAGACCTGAAGGGGAATAAATGGCGAGGCTGCTGCTGCTACTGGCACAGATCCATCACCTGAGGAAGGGACAAGTCTACTTACAGAATAAAGTCTTAACTCTCAAGAATATAAAGAGGGGCAGAGCAGAAAACAGGGGCAGTCAGACCATTGCTGAGTTTCCAGATCTCAGCAGTTGCTTCGGTGAATGTCACTTGTAGCATAACTAAATAAAATTAAACAAACCACCCACTGAACTTCACATACATTTTCAGCTGCTTTTCTTTTTCACATCATCAGGCTGTCATGTTGAAAGACTGACACTCAGTTTGCTTCTGCTGTTGTTTCCCCGTTCTCCTCCTCCTCTGCTTTCTTTTCACTGCTTCTTTGTCACCTTCTGCTATTTTTTCTTTTTCCCCACCTTTTGCTCAACCTCCATGCTACAGCTACCTGAGTATGAAATGCCACATGCTCATTATCTTCAGAGCTCCTGCACCACTTTGGCTCCATTACCATCAGGCCTCCCACAATCAGTGACCTTTGCTCCTACCTTTTGATCCCTGTCCTCAGATTCTTCCCAGCATTGTCCTGACCTCAGTGTGATTCATCAACTACATTCATGCCTCAAAAATTAGCCAGACATAACAAGACTACTGTGTAAGTCACCTGCTTGTTCATTTATTATTAACGGCTTCAATGGACACTGACAGACAGGCTGTAATCTTTGATTATATTCCTGCAATGAGTAACAGCTCAAGTTAACAATGAAACCTGAGAAGACCATTTAGTTGAGTATTTGCACCTCTGTTGACTTTTGGACATTTCTCAAATTCCTTCCTCCATTCATGTTTTGTGTGTATGTCGTCACGTGTCAGTGCACCACTGGCCTTGTTCCGGTGTAACTTCCAACAATGCAGTGTATCATGCACTCAGATATAATGAGTGCTTCACTCGTCATTTCATATGTGGCATTTTTGCCACATATTTATTAATTTTTTCTCTGTGACATGTTGTACATGCACAAAGAGCCCTGCACGCATACACTTTTGACACATATGCTACAGTTAATGCTTCATGTCACAAACCTTATGTTACATTTTGTTGTTTTATTTCTTCCCTAATCGTTTCCTCTTTTAAGTCTTAGACCTATTATCAAACTACAGCCACTGTACTTGACTTTGATTGATGATTGTTCCCTTTGATTTTCTGCAACTGCCTGCTTCGCCCATATAGCCAGTACGTACTTTTATTCTCCCAACTTCAAACGCCAGGGGTGAAATTGATTGAGGCTGCATGCTCACTAAAATTGCTACTTGTAACATGGAGGTCTTAACAAGAACCTGTGTTGCGGACACAGGTGTTTTCTGAATGCAGCAGAGGGGTGGAAGAATGGAGATGAGGGAGTGAGAGGGAAAAAGGGGACATTATTGAGCCTGGGGATCTCTGAGATGGTGGGAATGTTTTCATTGTAGACTATCCTGTAGAGAGAAACAAATTCAGTCTTTCTGTTCACCTGTTCCATGTGGGAAGTCACATATAAAAGTCCTGCTCTAGTCTGAATAGGTTGAGGGGAGTGTATTGTGCAGGCAAACAGACAAGAGTGAATTGGCAGTCAGTCTTGTGCCAACAATAGAGATAAGGACATTGTGTGGAAATGCAAACTGCACTGTGATTCTCAGGGTTAAGATCTCTGAACAGCTGCATGGTGCTACTCAAGTGTAAGCTTTCTCAGGAATTTTATTGCACACTACATAGCCAAAATTATGTGGACAGCCAAACATTATCGTCTTATGAGATTGTTGAACATCTCATTCCAACAACATGGACTCTCCACAGTATTAGTATCTCCTCAAGATCCTAGAAACCTGACTACAGGGACTTGCTCCCATTCAGGCTCAAGAGAATTAGTGTTGGGTGGTAACACCTTTCTCGTACTCTGCATTCTTGTTCATCTCAAAGGTGTTGGATGGGGTTGACATCAGGGCTCTTTGCAGGTCTGTGTAGTTCAATGGAAAAAGTGTTTCTCTGTGGACCTTGCGTTGTGCATGGGTATGGTCATGTTGAAGGAGGGGGCCTTCTCACACTGTTTCCATAAAGATAATTATTGTCTAAAATGCAATTCTGTGCAGTAGCATTAACATTGCCCTTATTGGGAACCAGTGGCCCTCACCATGCCATGAAGAACACCCCTTGACCAAAACCACACTAAGTACGTGGACAGGAGAGTCCATATACTTTTGTAGCTCTTCTCTCTTGAGTGAGAAGAATAACAGCTGGAGGAAGGGATGGTTGTCAGGTGTGAGGATATCTGGGTCTGTTGTAATTGCTGTGTGGGTGTGAGCAAATCACACTCGATGTGACACTTGGTTTTTAAAGCATATTTTTCTTTACACATGGCATTTGGTGATTATTTACAGTGGATTCCATTCTAGTACTTCTGTTTTTAGGAGCATCTATTCAAAAGGTCAGTTTTGCACTTAAATACAAAATAGAGTGTGTGTAAACACTGTGTCATTCCAACTTACTACTTGAGTTAGAGCCAACTAGCTGTAGCCTCCTCACTGTAAACCACACACCCAGCCTCAGTGGCAGGAGCTCATTATGTTATGCTTGTTCATTCTGCACTGGGAAGCAGGGTTTGAATTGAGGCTGGTGTGATAAGTTGCAGTGATTGAAGGTCGGAAACTCAGGTGGAGTGACTCAGTGTTTGCTTATTTGGATTTGTCAATTGGCGGTGATAAGACACAAGGAGGGCTGGAGTGAGAGGGAGAGAGAGAAGGAGAGAGGTGAACAACTTGTTCATTAAAGCAGCTCGCTAATGATTAACAATGGTTTGAGAAATGAGCAGAGGAAGTGAGCCGAGACAGGGAGCAGAGGGTGAATCACAACAGCACTGTTTGTGTCAGATATTTGGATGTCCATGACTCAGATGTTCAGTCATTCGTGCTATAAAGCACCACAGATTTCTGAGGCAGTTTTGTCATAGTATTTTTCTTTTTCTGCATATAACACACAGGCAAAATTAAGGATGTCATGCTGAGATACTAGCATTACAGCTACCACTGAATTTGATGGTGACAGTTTTTACTAAATATCACCGCTAGGTTTCTTGTGTGGAGATTCTTAAGATGTGCTCAGACTAAACGCAGAGTACACTTTTTAAAGGTAGATTACATCTAAAGTCAGTGTAAAGATACAAGCAGTTGTGGCAAAGAAAAAGGTTTCAGCCAACGATTTGTACTTAACCTGCTTCGACATTCGGGTTCATCAATATACAGAGACATTAAGGAACCTAGAGGTGAGTAAGAAAAACATGCTACACTAATAACTATATTAGGAATTTCTTGCACAGCTGTCAGAAACACATAGAGATATCTCTGATAATGGCATAAATAGACCAGAATGCAGTGCATCCACAACACATGTTGAGGATAGGGAACAGCTTGATCAGACACACCCCAGCATTATAGAATAACATAAATAGGTTAGCAGAATAGTTAAAATTACTAACAAACAGACAATAATTCAACAATAAAAGTATTAGAGAACGGAAATGTAGATTTCTTTTAACTTTGCATTTTTGTTCAGGCAATTCCTGGTGTTCAAATAACCTATTAGGGTTTCATTACTTGGCCTCATACGATAACTAGATCTCTGTATAATGACAAACAAAATTTTTTGGAAGGATTCCCTTGGAACAGAAGACAACTTCAACCTCAGAGGTTAATCTGAGTCATCCACTGGAAGAGTATGTCGCAATGTCTCCCAACCTCTTTGCTTTGGTAGCCTACCGGACTTTTGAGGCAGACACAAGCCTTTGACATCTGGTTATCATTTCAACATTTTAAATTGGATATTGATAGCTTGGGCTAGCCGTAGTCCCTTGGGCCTTACTGTGTTGATGTAACTGATTGTTTAGCATGTAGTGGCAGAGAATCCTCTTGACTTTCCCAGGGCTCATAAAGCAATCCCCAGCACTTCCACTGCACAGTAATGGAGTAGTTTGGTGGCTCAGGTTCAACCATCAAGTTAAAGCCTGTGTCAGCATCCACTACCACCACTAATTAACCTGACCAGCCCAGACAGTAGAGCAGACTGCTGTCCAGTAAGCCCTGGCTACAAACACAAACCATTCAGTAGAAACAAAGACAAAACCAGCAAACTAAACCTCTAAAACTGGGCTCAATTTCCCTAGGTTTGGTCCAGGTTTTTGTGGAAAACAAGGCATCTTGTCATCTGTCAGATTAGCTATCTCAGTTATAGATCATTCCACATGAGTTCTTTGTGGGACCAGAGGAGCTCTGCAAATGTATTCATGTGGGTTGTAATTTCATTGTGGTTCCCAGCCTTTCTATTCAAAAGATATCGCTTTTTGCACATTTTATTCAAAGCCAGATTCATTTTGTGTAGGCAGGAAATATAAGAATACAGTCTTCTATCAGTTTGTAGATAATTCTATGGTTGGAGGAGCTGGAGATTAAGATAAACGATATATAGAAAGATAGTGAGGCAGAGAGTTTGCCCTATTCTTTCTCTTAAAGGCTTAACACACTGCAAAGCATCGTGAAAGACTATGGGAAATATCCACTCTCTATTACAGTGTTAGATCACGCTTATGACACTTGGTACATTCCAGAAGTTAGTTTGTGATGAAGTACTGTAATTTAATTTTACTTGTGTACCATTTCCCTCACAAACTGCTTCTATTAATGCGCTTTTACTTCTAGTTAGTGATTTATCTCTATTTGCCAAATGAAATAACAACCTCAGAATACTTTAGATTTTCTTTGCAGTCAGCTGGAAGAATTAAATTGCAGTGTAATGCCTTAAGATGCCGAGATTAGATGAAAGACGTTCATTGATGATGATGATGATAATAAGGACTAATGAAAATAAATCCTTTGCTGTTTAGTCATTATCAGTATTGATGTGAAACATTTTCTTTCATAGCTCCTTGTCACTGTGCTGTTCTATATTACTATGATGTTCAGTTAGAGAAAAGTCACACCTTCAGACTGACAGATCATTTTTTTTCAAAGGTGAGACATACTATACTTGTCATTAGGAAAGTAAGTGCACTTTCACAAAAGTCACAGTCATCTCCTGGGAGTCCTTAAAGGTACCGTGTTGTCTCTCAGCAAATTCTTCCCCAATGCCAGCTGTAAAACATCATGGCCATTTTGTGTGAGTCTCTTCTATAAAGTAGCTCTTTATGTGGCTCTTATATTAAGCCAATGTACATCTTGGCTCCTCATAAATGAAACCTCATTTTGCTTTTCAATTAATACATCCCACATGGCACATAACAACAGATCTCCACATCATAAAAGGCTACTGAAGCTCTCGATAGCGTATTCGTTAGCATAAAGTTTCTGACATTTCTGATCGTCATGTCTGTCTCCTCAATATCCCATGTTTCAGCTTTCTCCTTGAATCAATTTACCCTGGCGTTTCTCTTGACAAGTCTTAGGTTACCATAGTGAATTTCATAGACACCCTACCAAGCCTTATTAACCCCAGCCTCCTCAGGATCTGTTCTTGACAGCTGGCATGGTGGCTCCTTCCCATCACATTCTCTCCATTATGACCCAGGAAGCTGCTCCCTTTTCCCTCGAAGATGGCCTACAGGTTTGGAAAACCTTGGCACCCCTCATTGGACATCTCAGACAATTTCTCTCCAACTCCTCAACTTATTGAGGAGTTAATATTTTTATATACTTGCCCAGATGGAAAGAGTAGAGAGAGAATTTAGGAGGGGTGTGGAAGCCACCTGGCTGAAGTGGATTAGAGTAGTGCTGTGCCTCAGCTGGTGTCAAACTAAATAGCCTCAGGTCTCTGTACTCCCAGTGAGTCAGTGGCTGGGCTTTTCTGAGCAAGGCAAGTGTGACTGGCAGTCATTATACTAATAAACAGATTCTTCCGACATGGTCACTTAACCAGCTGAGAGCTCAGAGGAAATGTTGTATTCAGCTTATGATGGTCTAGAGGCACCTGTCAGTTTTGTTAGTTTTCATACAACTTTTTTTATTACATTAGGATTTGAACCACTGTGGAGACAGACAACTGTTGGACTGTGCTTCTATTTGCTTTTCTAGCTTTTATACAGCCTGTTTTTCTAATTTCAGGAAGATAGTACATGTATGAAATCATTTCTTCCACATGCTCACCCGTCACAGTGCTACCAGCGAGAACAGGCCTCCAACATGTTGAGCCATTGCAGAAATCTGGACTGAAATACTGTAAAGGGTTAGAATATCTTATTTAGGATGATTAAATGCTACTTTTTACTTATTTTAAGATCAAAGGTCTTGGCTTGTGGGCTTTCATTTGCATTAGATTATTGAATTAGTTTCAAGGCAATTTGATATTGCCTAGAAACAAGCAAACATGGTGGCAAAGAATTCAGCTTAGGCCTGGTCACCCAAGTTTATAGCCATCAAAATGGGATAAAGACCAAAATGGGGCAGTAATTAAAAATGTTGTGTATTGTAGAATTTGAAAGTATGGAAAAAAATCAGTCAGGATTTCTTGTAGTGCTTATAAAATGAAGATCTCTGTATGGTCATCTGAAACAACAAAAACAATCACCTTTCAAGAACTTTTATGTTTAATGTTTAAACTTTAATATTGTTTATGACATTTTCTACAAGTTTTAACGGCAGCTGGTGTTTTACAGTGGCCTGATTTTTAACATAGTTCAAGGGAGATCTTTAGGTTGTTTTGCCTCTCCCCAGTGACAGGTGTTTTTGTTTAGTACTTCAGATTTCTGATTTAAACTGTGCCAACCGAACACTGTGAAAATATGTTGATCTATCTGTGATGTTGAAATTCAGTGCCTTAACTTTTCTGGGAATTTATTGTTAAGATATGATAGTCTTGGTATCTGTTATCTCTCACTGGCGTCTTCTGTTTGCTGTGTTTTGGAATCACCAAACCCCACAGACAGCTCTGGGGTCAAAAAAGGCAGATAAGAGACGACGTCATGAACACGCTGAAGCAGATATCTGTGCGGTTTATCCCCTCAGGTCCTCAAGTTTCCTCCACACCTATAATGAAATCTTAATGCTTTGTTATTGTGCTCCTCCTTCTATTTATCAGCCCACGCACGCACTATCAACATTTTCTCCTCTTTATCAGAGTTAAGTGTTTGAAAAGTTTTCTGAAACATGTTAGCCTGGTTGAGTTACCAAGATCTACATGGTGCAACTCCACATTTGCATTATTCATTTCCCCTTTTGCACGGTTTTATATGCTAAATCTAATTAGATTCATTCGGAACAGTTTGTTAATTAACTTGTAGCGAAGAACAAAGACCTGTTCTGCTCTGTAAATCTTTTGCGCATAAACACTTTACCTCACTGAAACAAAACTGCATCACAGGCATCATGCGGATCATGGTGAAATGTAGATTTGCATGGTGCTGCTAATTATAGATGCTGCATTTCCTCAGCTGCTCATTTAGAAAACCTCATTGTCATATTCGGCCTTCATTAGCATGACACTAGCAGGCTATGATAAACTGATATGAAATTAGTAGTCGGGCATCTGGGGAGGCGTTGCTTCAGACTGTAAATGGAGTGGGGTTGGCAAGCCTGTTTACACATGCTCATCTAAGTGACTCCTGGCTGTACCAGTGTCTCTTGTTTCTTGTTTCCTTGCTACCATACAGTTTACATTTCAGCTGATCAGCAAAAGAAATAATACAAGAAATAGAAAATATATTTATTGGTGAGAGTTGGACTTATGTCTTATGTTTTCGAATAAGACCAAACATGGTCCAAAATGTAGCTGGGAGGTAAGCGCACTTCTCTACAAAGAATGCCATTACTTCCTGGCTGAAACTGGCCGGGTATTTGTTCCCAACAAAGTTTAAAACTCTAAAACTGTAATGAAGTGACGGTTGTCTCTCCAAGTGTGTGTGATCACAGTGCCCAGAATAGCACTGTCAGATGAAGCCAACAGACAACACTTGTCTATCTACAATGTCCCTACAAGATATATTCAGACAGGCACCGTCGGTTATATATAACCACTTGAATCATCACTCAAGCAGCATTTTCATCAATACTTTTATTCAAATTTATGCAGGTATAAAACTAATTCCTGACAGATCAAGCCAGCCATTGGTTTGTTAAAATGATCTTCACAAAGTGTCTTCACACTAGAATCATAACACAAGCTGACAGATTCATCATGAGTTTATTAAGACAAAAAAGTGTTGCGCGTTGTGTCTGAAGCAAAAGGATTAGAAGCATTTACATGCCTGACTTGCAGTTCAAACACTTTTGAATATAATCCCTTCATTTGAATACCTAATGAGAAGGATTCTGTCTGGATTCTCACGCATGATGTCTATTTAGAGGCCATTATAATTATTGCTATCAGCTGTAATTGTACCTGAAGTTCATTGCCTCAAAGAAACAGCAATCAGGAAGCAGCACAATAACTCATGTTGACAGTGTATCAGGGAGGTGTGAGTGCCTGTGCAAGACTTTCTCGAGCTCTTCTAAACTTTGCTTTACCACAAACAACCTGTGTTCCCTATAGACATCAGCCAATGCAAAGCTATTATCAGCAGTGATGGCAGGCAGAACAGAGGCTATTCATTAACTTTAAACAACTGTGGCCATCTTCTGTCCTTCATGCCACTGTTTTGGCTTTGCTTAGCAACCATGTGAACAATACCAGCACTGGTCTTGGCCACTGTGTGTGTGTGTGGTCTGTCTCAGTGGTAAAACAGGCAGACAAAGCACTTTAAGGAAACTGGACTTTAAGCTGAGCAGTCAACCGTTTCTAAGGTGAACCACTTGTTGTTGAGGACAAGCCAGAGAATGCAGCCACAGTGCCTGTGATTGTTTGTGTGACATGGACTTGGACAGGGTGTGTGTGTATATATTAAGCCTTGTTACTGTCTCATTGACATGAGGCATGTTTGACCTTTAAGCACTTGTCTAGCCAGAAGGCTATCCCTCTCAGCCTAATAATTCTGGAAGGCGTCAATAGGCAATCTTGTGAGATTAATAATGTTGGTTTTCCTGTGAAAGTACAAATAGGCAGATTTGATGGGAGGTCTTTCAATACGGTTCTTTGTTTTCCTTTAACTATGTGAGGGGTGACTTTCATCTCTGGGAGAAGAGACTGCCGCGGTCAGTGGATGCTTTCTCCAGCATTGATGGAGATCAATACGGTCTCGTTAGGCTGCTCGATCGATGGTTCCCTGGGGCTTCACTGTAACTAATCTTTGGCTCTTGTATTAGTTTCAGCTCCTCGATGATGAGAGCTGGCAATGTGAACCTTCTTTTCTATTCAGAAGAATAGTCCCATCAGCTATGCCGGAAACGACTTCATCTCTCCACTGGTAATTAGATCACTACTGCAACGCTGAGGAGCCAGAGAGAGAAAGCACACTGGGCCCTGTCGTAGATCAATGCCACTGTATCTCCATTCGCCTGGTACAGGGGTTGTAAAGGAGAATGAAATGCTAATGGAAATGTTGTGGCGACCTGGGCAGTGAAGGCAGGGGCTGTTTCGAACTACTCCTTTGAGTCCTTTGCTGTCTCGCCTTCTCAGATGTTTCTTTGTGCCTGGCTGTCGTAAAATATGCAATGAAAACATTAACTTTGTTTAATTTCTGTGAAACATGGAAGTAGTCTGTGTAGCTCAAGACCCCTGTGGGAATGGGAGAAAAATTTACAAGCCATCTCCTCACTCTTCAGTCCCTCATCTTCCCTCAACTATGTTGTTCCCAGAAATAGATGCAAGAATAACAACAATTATAGTGTGCCTTAAGTCACAAATGTTTTAGCAGTAGAGCTGGAAAATGGTTAGAATAACTTTGTATTCAGTGCAAATACAAAGAACAAGTTAAGTTTACAGACCATTGTTCAGAGTATACACAGAACAGATTCTATACTGCAAGAGCTGGATAACATCTGTAACACTAATGTCTAAAAACCTGTTGTTGTACCCTCTTCCTGGCCTCATCTCTCTCCTTTAAGTCCTGTAGTCTTAACACAACAAATTGTACATTTTGGGGACAACAAAGCACACATTCAGACAGTCTCTCCTCAGTGGTATTCATTAATACCATAGTTTTATCATCGTCATGTGACGACTGGAAAAAGAACTTGAGAGAGAGT
>BRZM01001439.1:89004-166945 GCA_033238685.1 Lates japonicus
GGCACCAGGCTGTCTTCATTAACCAGTGCACTGATCTTCAGTCCTATCTGCTATGGGTGACATGAATCAAATTATAATATCCTCATCTACCAAGTGCTCAGGTTTCCATCAGCAGCCAAGGACGTTACACTCAGTTACTGTCCTCAACATCCTCTCTTCCCGCCTGTTACCGCTTGTATCTATAATCATTTCAGATCTCTTCTTTTGTGATTGGATCAGCATTTTGAGTGATTTGAACAGAATGCTCTGGTTTTCTGTTTATGTGTGTTCTTTATAATTAAACCACTGTACAGCATCCTGAGTGGATCATGGACAGTTGACAGTCCCTGTCTACCCCAACATTTTCATTTTTTAGAGCCATTAATTGATCACTCTGTTTTGCTAAAAGGTGGAAAGGCTGTGTTTCTAAAAAAAGAATGGAAACCATTCAAAGGAAGAGGTGGTGAAGGATGGGACACCGTACTAAAGTGGGCTGGGCAGAGATTCAGTGACGGCGGCGTTGGGGAAGCATGACTGGACGCATTGTTCATGGATGGCCCAGTACTGTAGTTTCCAGTGTCTTTTGACATTGACCAGGCTGACATTACTGTTTGGTTGAATTACGCATGAGGCCCATTGAAGGCCTACCCATGCCAAGTCTGCATTTAAAGTAGTGGACTCATGATCCTGATCCATTTGATGAATGCATCCGTGGAGAACTATTACCAGCTGGCATAGGAAGACCTGACAAGCCTCATATGAGATGCAAAATTTTGGAGTGATCTAGTGTCCTCTTTAAAGCCCGTTGTAGTGACACATTGTCAGTTGTTAAAGTTCACTGTCCTCTCATAGCCCTCACTAAGATTGTATGAACTCTTCTTTTTCCTTTGTTAAAAGGGCAAGAAAACAAAATATATCATTGATTGAGCTTTGAAGCTCCATTGTCAACCAGTCGCAAAAAGTACATAACGAAAGTTTAATATTATGTCTTGAAATTGTTACGCAAAAATTGATTCACACAAATTCTTTGCCTTCCTCATCAAAGTTTAGCTTTTGGCCTGGTGCGGAAAACCCGCTCATATATATATATATATATATATATATATATATATATATATATATATGCTATAAAAGACCATCTACATCTAGCAGTTTCATGTTGCTTGTTCTCAGACCACACTTAAATGCCAATATTATATGGGAAAATGGCTAAACTTGTTTGATTTCTTTCGGTTTCAGTCTGTGAAACAACAAAATTGTACATATTTCAGCTACTGCCTAGTAAAAAGGTTAAACCTGTAATGTTCCTCGAGTAGTCTGTTTGGTTGCTAGTGCTGTGTTTCAGTACAGCCAAACTTAGTGATGGATTTTCGTAGACTTAGTGACTTAGTGCTGTCAGATTTTTATATTCAGATTTAGTTTTAGCCATTTGTATGGCCTGAGGCTCCACATGCACTTTGGAGGTTTTACAGCATGGCGTTTGAGGAGAAGCAGTCAGTTGAAATGCCAGGAACGGGGGCTATTAGCCCTACAGCTCCCTATAATGTCATCGGTTGCAGAGTTTGGTGTAATGAACCACAGAGGAGCAGCGCTGACATGGAGCCTCAAATTGCAGCAGTTTGCACTTTGATTTTTCAGCACTGCATGGAGACTGACAGACTGGGAGTGGGAGGAAGGGTTCACAGCCCCTTGTCAAAAATAAGGATAACACTCACTCCCCTTACATGGAGCTGAATTCATGCTATCTCCGTGATGAGTTGTAAAGAGATGAGCCTTTCAGGCGCCTGCAGATCAAATGTTTTCATTCATCAAGAAAGTTTCGTCAGAAACTTTAAATCACAGTCTGTGCTTCTGGCTGATCCCAGACGGTATATAAAGGTCAATGAAGACAATGACTGAAACAAAACTGGCAAAACTTGCTTCATATTGCAGTTTATTTTCCATCACAGCACTGGCTGTCTATCTTGATGGCTGCTTTCAGATGGGCATGAATTCCTCTGCACTAAATTAATCAAGGCACGCCCAGGCCCACAGAGGAGCTGCAGATTTTGCATGGCGTGAAATTACAGTATTGCAGCATTCCGCTGGAGCAAAATGAAACCCTTGCACTTCTATCCTCTCCTATATATAATCAGGGTGCCACTGCGCTGCATATGCAAATGACTCATTATGAAATTAAAGTAGCCGCTTGTGCCTGAGATCAAGCCAACCTTAGCAAATTTGTTATGGACCCAGTCACACTCTTAATCTGTATCTCTTGCAGGAAATATACAGCTTGACACCCTTATCCAACCTACTTCCACCACTAATAAATAACAACAATGAAAACACCAAATGGTGCCTGGGCTGAGGATAGGCAGAGATGGTGGATCAACTCCTATTTCAGCAGCATAAACCTCATTTCTTGTAGAGCTAAAGCAAATCCACCACAGCTAAGATAAGCAATGTGAGCTTATTCCTCTAGTGAGCAGTTGTTTGGCAAAGTCCGCTAAGGCCATATAACCAAAATATGAAGGATGTTGCATGAGGCAAACAAGTACCAAAGGATCCTTCCCTCCTTTTTCTTCTCTCACCCGCCCATTTCTCAGCCTCTGTTTATTCCAAGTGTTGGAGAAAAGGAGGGATTGTGAAAGGTTGTATACACCCTCACAGCTGGAAACTGATAGGATCTCTTTTACAACCCAGTGTCCCATGTGAGAAAATGTGTGTCATCCATCTTAGGGAAATCTCCCAGTTCTTGGCCCTGTTTGTAGCTGACCTAAAGGCTCTCTCCAGTCCAGACTCACACATGTTGTCTGAAGCCCATATCCTTTTGAATCAGGGATCTAAAAAGGCTGCTTTTATTCCCCTGATGATGTCTACTAATAGTTTACAACTGGAGGACAGTCTGTGCACACATTGGAGATCACCAGTGTCTGGAAAAAGGTAGATGACTTTGTAAAGAATTTGTTGCATTTTGAATTTTGCATTTGATGGAAAACAACATGGTTTTGTGTGATTGTAAACATTTGAAATAAGTTGATTATTGCTAGCACAGACGGATTCTTACAGCTGTTTGCAAATACATTTTTCCTCAAAGCCTGAACCAATGTAAAAACGGAGGGAGGTCTCTTAAAGTGTACAAGAGAGGAGGACGAGGGAGGGATGACACATTTTTCTTCCTGACTGTAAAATCCTTCCTTTTCCTCTTTTTGAGAGGGGACAGTATTCTTAGAAGAAGGGTGTGTGTGTGTGTGTGTGTGTGTCTCTCTTACAGTTGAGCTGCAAACAAAGACCCCTTTCCCATGTTACAAACACACACAAATTTTGCCTGGAGTCTTCATGTGTATTCATTGTCACAGATAACAGCATTAAGAGAAAAAGCTGCATGTGTGGCACAATTTAAGGCCAGCTTTGTTTGCTTTATAATGCTGAAGTGCTGATTGTTGAGACCAGATTTTGATCTTTGTATCTCTACATGTATTCATCCACTTTTTGAAAAACCTTTGATTCAAGCTTGTGCTGTTTGAGAGAGCCATCGACATGCTGTGTCTGTCCATAAAGAATGTTTGAGGCAACATGCAAAAAGCCATTCAGGGTTAAATGGATCCATCTGCCATGTTTGAGACCCTGCTCACACACACACACTCCTGTCCATCTCTTGCCTCTATAGCAGCATCTGTGCTGCCCAACTGTCATATCATCATCCCCTTTACCCCTTGATTAAGTTTCTTTTTTTTCCTTTTCAGTTTTGGAACAGGCCTTAAAATAATTGAGTCTTACAAAGACTGGACACCCTACACAAAAGGACTCTTTCCACCAATAGAACAAATTCTGTTCCAAAACGGAAACTGACATCCATTCTAAATGATTTTCCTTGCTGAATTATGCTTTAATTTGCATGAAAAGTTCAAAGAAATGAAGCTAATTTAGATGAAAAGGTGATAAAAAGACAATGGCATCAATGGTTATTTATCCTTCTCATATTCCTTGCTGATCATCTGACCTTAGTTGTAATGAGAAAACGTATTTACACATCTCAGTGAAGACAATGTTCAGCCCTGCTGTACATTTATTCCTGCTTTTGGTTTTGTGCTCACTTAGACAAAACTACCAAATATTTCTCACAGAGCAAAGGGGGAAAAGAATCATTCAAACGAAGCTCCCTGAATTTCCCTAGGTGGCCTGTAAAGGGTTTGTGCTGCAGTCATGTGAAGGTTTGATAGCTAAATGAAAAAGAAAATTAAGCGAGTAAGGTGAAATTAACAAATTAATTTCTGTAAGCTTGGGTGGCACTAGGAACATTTGTGTGCTATCCATGTGTAGTACCCTGGTACCAGGCACTAAAAACGAGCTTGCACACACCCCCACTCTTATGTGACTGTGCGTGTGTTTCAGGAAGTCCCAGACCAGCCATCCCGCCAATTTCACACCACCCCTCGACTCTCCTGACATGAATCACTGGAACCAACATGCTCTGAACAATGAACCCCTCTCGCTCACCCTTAATCACATTAGCCTAAGCAGATATGGGAAACCCACAGGCCAGACACTCCTCCTTCTCTCTCTCTGTCTTTCAACCCAAATAAATAATAGCCACCCCTCCAGAGCTTTAAGTTGTCTTAAGCTCCATCTTTGGATAATAGACCATTTGCCCCCAGCACCCAGTGTGTGAAATAATGAGGATGAAAGCTAGAGCAGAGAAAGCAGAATGAGAGAAATGCAAGAGGGTGGAATAGAGGAGAGCTGACACTCGGCTAATACCTGCCTCGACAAACTCATCAAACACCTGTTTTGTCAGGGTGTTAGTTATTGTGTGGAATTACTCCTAGATTTTTTTTTTTGTGTTGATTTGTTATCGGATTTCCGGCGGCTGAATAACACTTAATGAGCCTCTTGCCTGGGATGGTGGCTGTTCTTGATCAGCTGAAAAGCAAAGGGTATTTACAGTAGAGAAGTGTTGATGCTGAAACTTCTGTTCAGTATTAAACACAATTGAGAGAAGAGATGAAAAAGACAAATTAGCTATCTAGGATTTATGGCATGTAGGTATATGTATGTATGTGTCTATATGTGTATTAATGTATATTTTCATTATCATTATTTTTATCTAATTCTAATTCTAATTGGGTGGTTGGCTGAAGGGAGGAGGTTTCAAGGAGACTTGGAAAGATGCAACCAATCCATTTTGGAAAAGTGATGTATCATGTTCAAAACCATTGTGTTGTATGATACAAAACGATGGAAAAGTCTCCATATATGCCTGGTTAAAGATCAGACTCTGTGGTTTCTGTGTTATTTCCTGGTAAATAGCTCCCAGTTTTTTACCCAGCCCACCCATGTTTTATGGATAACTTCTATATTCTGTCAAAATTCACCCTCAATCTGCATCAGCAGATTGACAGCCTATGTGTGTGTATGTGATAGAGGACATGAGAATGTCTGTGGTGATTGTCTGTTTTGTTGTGTTTGAGGGTGAGTTTGTTGACGATACCATCCGCATCATTGTAATACGCCACTTTTGTTGGCACTGGGCCAGGTCCATTGAATTTGATATATAGAACTGTCGACTAGAAAGGGCTGCTTTGTGCAACTTTCATCACTTTTTCATATTGTTTTGCATTTCACCTCAGCAAGGTTCCAAAATAGATGGAAGATGGAGGTGACTGTGTATAGACAGAAACCTTTTTTGGGTAAGTTTCACCAGTTTGACATGCATATTTTGCCAGTGACACTGATTATTACATGTGAGAAAGACTCCAATTGTGGTCCGTGATCACCTCCTCCTCCTCCTCATCCCTCTTCATCTACTCCTGTCAATCATCCATCCTGGGCTTATCCATCTCCTTCTGCCTCAGTTTCTCTTCTCCCAAACAATTTGATGGGTATTGTGTCCTTGCAAACTTTCACTAACTGTTTTTTCTTCCCCTTTTTGCCTGCTGAAGCTCACAATATGGTCATTGCAGGTAAGCTTGCTTTTGGTTGAATCTGTCCTGTTGCTTCTTCAGTTTGTTCACAACTGCTTAATCATCCTGCTACATAGTTGGCTAAACGTTTTTCTGATAAGATCAATGATATCTGAAGGAGTACACCCTGTAGTATTTGGGACCTCCTTCGTAGTCAGTGAGAATTTCTATCAGCACACAGTCATAGGCATGAACAAAAATTGTAAGTCCTTGTTACATGTGAATTGTGTTAGGATGCATTTTCAGGGAACGGAGTGTTGTGACGTTCACTTAGCTGCATGCATGTAAATTGAGACAGAAGCCCTTTTGCTTCTTCTGTTCTGGGCTGGACAGTTGTACTTACTGGACAGAATTAAGGACAGGTCTTTAATTTAATTCATACTGTATATTTGCAACTGTCAACTGGTTGGTGTTCAAGGTTAAAGCAGTATACCAAGATTTTTCTGCCACTTGAGAACAGAAGAACGAGTATGTCAAAAACAAAACAAAACAAAACATACTCATAAGGGGCAAAAAGCAAAGGTATTATTAATATAATTAATGATGGAATGATGAATTCCATTGAGCTGGTCTCATTGTCCTAGTGTATGAAAACACTTGACTTAAATGGAGCTATGCTATCACACTTTGCTTCTTCTTCATTCATAAGTCAAGTCTGATTGCCTAAAAATGTTGTTTTCACAATATGTTAAGCAGTCAGTTACTTAGACCTGTAGGAGAAAAAACATGACAAATGTACTGTAAATACAACATTCAACCTCCTTTAGTCTCGCTTTGGTCTTCACCTGGCCAGGTCTGGTTATTGGGAAGGCAGCCTTTCAGTGGGTTTGCCAGAAAAAGATGCCAGAACATGGCTAAAGAATGCAGAATTCAGGGATTTGTCACCCTGCTGCAGCATTCAGGTACACGAAATATTGATTCACTGTTAATAGTAGTGCATGTCGTGGAGGTACGTCCCTCAACTGGGTTCACCACGTAGGTTGCAGTGCTGTACAGGCAGCAAGCATCAGTGACTACTGTCTTAAACAACTATGTGTATGTGTGTGCAATACCACACCAGTGCACTGTGTGGTGAGGCTTAGACTTTTGTAAGATTATGTGCTATGTAAGGATAAGGGTGGGGTGAGGCCGTCATGCACATGTTAGTTAGGAGGGCTCTGGTGCTTGTAACAGTCTGGGCGACTTGCTCAGCATCGCTCTCTGGGGATCTCATTAACTGTTAAACACACCCTGAGCAAGCTGCTCCAAACAAGCACCTGCAGGAGAATGCAACACAGCTCAGAAAGCTTTTACCTGATGCTTTTACCAAGTAATAACTACCTTGTTCTGTAATATTACAACACGATACAGAACATAGCGCCTTGAGTTGTGAAATTTGTTTAGTAGCTACTAATATCAATCCTGTGGGTTTATCCACTTCTAGTCAGTTAACCTCCAACCACAGCCTGTGAGTTCAGCTGGGCTTCAGCCCGAAACTGTCCTTTTCAGACACTTGCAGCTGTTTTGTTCACAGCTCCACTGACCACGCCCACATGATGACTTAAAATGATCTAAACCATAGGGACAAATGCATCAGAGTTTGTTTGAACCACACCTAACAGTTCTGGATACATACACATTTAAACTAGTTAAACAGTATACCTTCCAGCACAGTAAAATGGTTTGATCCCACTGGAATTGCACAGGACCCTCAGCCTGTCTTTGTGCTTTGAATCTTCATTGATGTTTGCTTTATCTGTGATACTTCCTTCACCTCGATTTATTTGCTGTGCTTCATGTTAATGTGACTTTAAAAGATGGATTAGGGAAGGAGTTAGAGGGGCAAGATAATTTCATTTTTCATAATTGGTGGTTGCATTTGACCATTTGCTGACCTTTGTCACATCTGGGTATTGTCAGACAGGACATTTTTTCATTGCTCCATTGAAGCTTTGATAGCACATGAATATACATTCTGCTGTGAGCTGCATGGGTTTCATCACTCAACAGATCCTATTATCGGCACACTGGCATTTTCCTCAAGCAGCCCTATTCAACATGGAACAGGTAGTTTGGCCCTCAAAAGCAATGCACTATTAACAATGCATGCCAGTGGCTAGGACATCTTTTTGTAGGCTTAGCTATGAATCAAGGAGATACAATTTCCTTCCCTGGCCAAAGACAGATCTGTTGTTCCTCCTGTCCGCCTCCAGTGATCTCTCTTTTTTCTGAGCCAGAACTCCATTATCAGCCCTTTAATGTGACTTCCAAATGTGAGAGGATGCACCATCTGTCTGGTTTGGGAGGTTTGCCCGTGCAGTAATCAGGATCAGAGGGCTATGGCTCAGAAGCTTCAGCTCTTTAGCTGTCTGTTCCAAGAGAGAGTTCAGGTGTCATTCATATTGAATTGAATGATAAGCTGTATGCTTAATTTTATCCAGTGTGCGGTGGATAAGTGGCCACTAGACATAAATACTACCCTCTGCACATCTCATAGTAGTATTGCCCACTGAACTGTTGCAGAGCCGCACTTAATTGGCAGCTGACAGTCAAAGAAACTGACGTGGGGAATGGCTTTTCTTGCCCTCTTTCAACTGGAGCCTGGAGGTTTTCTGGCTCTTTTGCCTCCTTTGTACGTTGTTTAATTCAATGGGGAGATCGACTTTGACGGCTTGAAAGCAAATGACCGCGGTGGCAGAGAGATTTGAGAGATTCACTTGAGGAGGAGGATTGTTTTTGTAGACAGACTCTAACCGTGACCTTGATGTTGAGATGTGTCGATATGTGTTTTTGGTGTAAGGCTGCTCATTTAATGATCATCCATGGAGACATAAACTCACTGGTCAATATGACAATCTGAGGCGAGGAAGGTCAGATTGCAGCGCGAGAAAGGTTGATTTTATATTTCTAAAATGAAAAGAAAATAACTTTTGTATTTGTTCAATTCTCAGTTCATCCAGGCTATTTCTCATTTGGTTTTTCCTTGCTGTTCTTCAGTACAGTTTTCTATTAATGTTTCCTTTGACTAAAGTTCAGACTGTCCATTTTAATTGTGACAGGCAGCAGCCCCATATGTTATCGTGGACTATTTATCATTGGCGCCTCTTGTCAGGCGTCCCTCTACTCCTTCTCCTGTTTAGCTTCCTCTCTGCCGCCTCCTTGAGGTCAAAGTGAGCCCCAGCCCCGGCCTCCCGAGGAGAGCCCAGCCTGGAACTGGAGTATTATCCTCATCTGTCAGTCCAACAGAAAACCCTCCTCGTAGTCAGGGTCCTGACTGCACTAATCAGCCCTTCCTTAGATAAGAGGCTAATGAGCTGACATGCACATGTACAGAGCAGTTTCAAGGACCATACTACAGTTTTTCATTGTTCAACCCCTTGACTACACTCAGTTATTATACTTGATGTATTATGTATATATGATGAATTGCAGACTTTTTTCCTCATGTTTTCAGTTTTGGAAAGATGTCCTATCTTCGTAAGTGTTTTGATTGCAACATTTGTCAGTATAAGCAGAGAACAGACTTCAGAGACTTGCTTGTGATCAATCAGTAAACCAGCCGGGTTTATTTGTCTTGTCATGTTATGTTACCACTGGAAATACTGAGACTGTTTTGAGAACTTTCCTTGGTGGTGCATTTCAAGACACCCAAGATATCCACAATGATTTGCTGCCAAATGCTTTGCATTCTTGAGGTACTGCATGTTGTCTGCTGTTCATCAAACCCACAAGACAAACATCATAGATATGGTTGATAAAGACAATCTGGATGATAACAAATTACAGAATCTACAATCAGTCAAATTCTCAAGTCTCAAATTGCATTTAATTTTAAATAGAACATGGTCAAAGCTTATGCATTGTTATAAGGTTATTGATGCTGTTTACTTTAAATTTCAGAAGGTAAAGTCGTGACTAGCAACAGTTTTCCCTTTTTCCTTTTGGTGTCTCTAGTCCTTTGGGATTCATGCTGCAACATCAAGTTTATCTTTTACACGTGTTGCATCCATTTCAAGGTGTTGGGGCCTTGGAGGTTTATTTGTCAGTTCTTGCATGCTGGCATGCACAACCATTTATTTCAAAATATATATGACTGTTTATTTCATAGGCATATGTGCGCACAAGAGTGTTTATTTCCAAAAAGTGTGAGATGTGTACAGAGCAAATGCTCTCAGCAGCATATGTTTAGTGCTGTGAAGCAAGGCAGGCTGACATCTCCTACTTCTTTCAGCACTTTAATAACTAGAGCGGTAGCAATTGCAAGAGATTCTCAAATGTGGTCATTAAATAATCTTTAGTTTCAGTTGTGTAATATAATATAATTGTGGTCACTTTCATAACTTTTTTTATTATTTATTATTATTTATTTTTTCTTATTCAAGGTCAGTTAATCTTAACAGGTCAGAATTATTTTGATACTTGCAACAAAGGCAGCAACACAGCAAAGAGATATGCACATAATATGATTTGAACTTCACACCCTTCACTTTCCATCTCTTGGGCTTTCACAAAGACAAAGCAATAAAAAACTTAAATATATCAAATGGGGCATGCACTGTCAGTACACATACACAATCATAGTAGAAACACAACAGCCAACATACACAGAATAAAGAAAAGATCATTACTATTTTATCCATGATAACACTTTAGTGAAATTAAACTAAATTAGTTTTGGTAGTTTTGTACTGATCTGTTTATATTAGTTGGAATTCGAGTTGTCTTTTAAATAAAGTATTTCTACATTTCCTGATTAACAGCTGTGATTTGCTGTGACTTGTGTAAGATTTATTGTTGCTCAGAGCATGTTTATTGAGTTGCACATATTCTGGGTTTTGGCAGCCTAAAACCACTGGGAGTCTGTCTACTTGGCTGTTAACTTTGTCAGGGCTATATTCTTCCTCCTGTTGAAGGAATTCTCTCTCTCTCTCTCTCTCTCTCTCTCTCTCTCTCTCTCTCTCTCTCTCTCTCTCTCTCTCTCACACACACACACACACACACAGAGCTGTAACTTAATTGACTTATTGGAACATGACCAAAGGTCCTTGCAGGATCCAAACCACCTTGCCCCTGCAGGCCTGAACGCCTGTCCTCTTTGCTCCACCTCACACTCTCCTGTTAAGCCACACAAGCAGCACCGCGCTGTGTTTACTGTCCTCTTCTCTGCTAAGGACCTCGGACCCATATGCAAACTCTTATCTTCAAGGCTCTATCAAACTTGTGTCATTGCTAAGCTTGTTAGTCTGCTGTAGTCCTGCATTGTATGTTGGTTGCTTGTGTCTGGTTTCTGCCTTGACTTGTAAATGCTAGTTGCAGAGCACCACACTCCACAGATGAAGCCAAGTGTCTTAAAGACATGGGAAAGTTTGTAAATACTTAATCGGTCCTCTGGCAGCTTCCATAATTTCGTCATATGTGTAAACTGTTTTGTTGCAGTGCCTTTACCCTACAAAGAGACTGGCACCAGTACTACTTTTTCAGTTAAATCGAATAAATCTATGAGTTTTTTATTTGTTTTTCACCTTGATAACTAATTTCCTAATAGTACGCCAGTATTGCATAACAACTCGTGTAACTCCACATCAGATATCACCCAAAATATATGGTCTTTGAGGGGAAAAAGTAATATTGACACCACTTAAGATGTCATGAATCTAGTTTACAGCACATACAGACATTGAAGTTGCACCAGTTAATGAACTTAAGTTTCCCACCTTAATATTCATTACCATTAATGCGTTGATGTAGGGGGATAAGATGGAGGTCTACAGAGGATTAAGACACTCTTCCCTACCTGTGGAGGATCATATATAGCTTCATTCCTGGCAATTGGGATGTACTAATGAATAGGGCTGTACTCCTTTGCATTTGCTGCCATCCATGGCTGCATGCTGCATACAGTGCAAAGCAGTAGTCTACCTACGAATATGGTGCTACTCCACCATCAAGCACCTGTAATATAGTAACTTGGAGATACTTATATAGATGTAAGGAAACCGAGTTTGAATGCATGTTGTCCAGCCTGCCGTTGTTTGCTTTGTGGCTTTGGGTAGACACCCAAAGGGAATTTGTTTCTGCTTGTTTTACTACAAGTGTACACAACAGGTCATAGGCAGCATGTTGAGCCGCCATTGTTCAGTTGGTTTCACGATTCTGGATTCTGTGTTGAAAGGAGAGGAAGTTGCATGCTGGAGTCTTAAAATTTGGTAGAGTCAACCTGCTAGGACAAGTATGCGTACACTAGGGACGCAAATGCTCCAACACTGAGTGTAGGGAGGTGGCTCTGCCAGCTGATGAGCTGCTCCCGATCCATGCTTCTAGAGAGTCCAAACCTGAGCTCAGCCTCATGGCGCCTCCTCCTCCTCCCTTCTGGGGTCACAACATCAGGGCCACTTAGAATCAGTAGACTGAAGACATTACCATTCAAACACATACTTTCAAGATGAAAACAACTGCAACTCAGGCAAATGTGCTGTCACAGAGGTATTTTAGTTTAATGATGTTCTTTATGGCATCTGCTCTTAGAAAGAAAGGAAAAACAGAGCAGAGAGTGACAGGGAATGGGAGGAATGAGAGGGGATGCTGTGAGATGGATTTGAACCAGAAGTCATTATGTATACATTATATTCAAACCGAATACAAAAAAAAAAAAACAGGAAGGAAGCTAAGGAAAGGAAGGCAGTGGTTCATACATATTCATATTCATATTTAATTTATAATTTGAGCTGCTGTTGCATCAGCTCGTGTCATTCTTGTGACTGAGTAGCCAGTGCAAAGTCTGCTTTGACATTGTGGTCTGCTGCTGGGGTTGTTGTGTTGCCAAAGGGAGCTCCTCCATTGTAACCCAGTAGGTCATGGGGGGTTAGAATATCTAGGTTATGGAAATATAATCTCTTTCACCCATGATCGCACCTACTGTATATGCAGAGGGTTGCAGTGAAGGACAAGGGTGTGTGTGTGTCTATGTGTGTGTATGTGTGTATGTGTTTGTGCATGTGTGTGTGTCTATGTATGCTTGTGCCCAGGGGCATGCTAAGCAGGTAAATGCTGATGGGGGGGTGTCCCATCTGCTGTGTGTGTATAGCCTCCCCACACCCCACCCTGTCCATCTTCAGATTAAGAGGCCAGCGCTGAGTCTCTGACCCAGAATTCTTACCCCGTCCAGTCCCATCACAACACACACCCACGCCCTCCTCCCGTGCCAAATGCCTCCCAGTCACCTCCATTTCCTCTTCAGGACAGACGGCCTCATGGGACAGAAATGGGGTGAGGTCTCCATTAGCAGGTCTGCCCCTGATATGCGGCTGTGGTGTTGTATCTATAGACCTGCGCTGAAGAAAAATGGGGGTTAAAAGCGATGGTGTCAGCTGTGGATTCGGATGGGGGGGCTAAAAGTGTTACAGGGGGTCACAGGATTGGGGGCATATTCTGTAAAAAGGCACTTTAAAATTTTAATCTTTGGATATACTCAATGTTGCATGTACAGATTGTTGCCAGCATAGTGTGGAAAATATAAATTAGACTCTGACCAATACTGGAATTTTGAGGCCTGAACCAGTATTTAAGTGTTCAGTACACCTGATTATGATATACAGTATATGCTGATAGTGATTAGCTAATGATACAATATAGTTTGCAATTGTACATTTTGGCCTCACATGTCTGGTAGCATATTCTGAAATAGATTCTGAGATTTTTTTTCTTTCATAGAGCAATAACCCAGATCCTCCATATCTGACTATCCTGTCCCACCCTTCCCCCATATATCCATCTGCTTTCCCTCTATCACTCCTCCAGCTCCCCATTGCTGTCCCTGACTTACCCTGGATCCACTCTCCTGTCCCCAATACACCCATCCAGCCATCCATCCATCCATACACAGACCTTCTCCTTAGGCACTGACCCACTGGGGGCTTTGTGTGAATCCAGGCCACACCCAGTGAAGAGCACCCAGTTCTGTCTTGTTTGTCACACCAAGCAGGGCTGGCCGGAGCAGGAGGCCTCGCCGTGCTGCTAAAACCTCCACACAAACACCATTCAGCTCTAGAACACGGTCCATTGCTCTGTGCACACTGTGTTCTGTGTTAACAGGGGATGTAATGGATCTTCTTTGACATCTGAACAATAAGATATGGCTGCATTTAAAACCTAAGCAAGAAAAGAAGCTGCCTCAAGTAACAGACTGTGTGTATGCTTGAGTGTGTGATGCCTCTGATCACCCCAGTAGCACAGAGCGTGCCTTTCCTCCCCTTTCTCAGTACCAATTACCATCAGTGACAGTGATGAATTTTGATTTTGACACGTTGGCTTTCACGCAGCGTTGTCGCCCCACGCTGTAACAGTGAGGAGGCTTGTTTGCGACAGAGCCGGGGAAATAACAATGCAACATATGGGGCTTTATGATCGAACTGTAAGCATCCAAAATACTTTCACTTTAATGGAAAGCATGCCCCATCAAGTAGGGTGTGGGAGCCAGCATCTAAAAGCCATTAACAGCCAGGCTTGCACTGAATCCTTAATGACTACATGTTTAAAATAATGCATCCAGAATTGCACCAGTGTTTGATTGTTGATCAAACATAAAAAAATGGCTAACAGTGCCCTTTGGCTTTCACTCTATTTTCAAAACTAACCACTATTTGTCTGAAATGGGTGTTGTTTGAAAAATTCCTGCACCTGATTCTTCACCATCCTTGGGGGTCATTTGGAAACAACATATGAAATTTCAAGTTCTTCATTTTTTATTTCCTCAAGTGTCTACTCCCATTATCACTGAAATTAAGCTATAATCCATTGTATGGTAAATTGAATAAATTGGTTCAGGGATTTACTTAGCAATGTACCTTATTTATGAGGTGATTGTGCCCTGTGGCAAGCCCCATTTCTCATTTCAAAAAAGATTATGGTTCCCTAATTGATAAGATAAACAGGCCATTATGGGTTTCTTCGCTAAACCTTGCAAAATGAATTGGATTTTTTTCCTTCTTGTCGTGTAACACTAATCCATCTCCCGTTTCTTAATGTATTGCATGTAACAAGGCAACATTGTTATCAGACCCTTTCAATTATGATGTGTACTCCAGGGTAAATAATTATGTGTGCCCAAAGCAGACACATCTATCCAAGCTTTTGGACTGAATGTTAAAGTGGGCCTATTAAAGTTACATTATTTGGACTCACTATTGTGATGTAACTGGGGAAAACGAGTGCTGGAAGAGAGATAGAGGCATGGAAATCCATTAAGGGCCAGTGGGGAGAAGAAGGTGGGAGCTGCTGCGGGGAAAACGATGGGGAGGTGGGTATAAGGGGATATGTAGCAGAGGTAGATTGGCCTAATTGGCACTTTTGGCCGTCTTGTCACATACATGCTTAATTGGCGTGCCGAGAGGTTCGGAAAAATATAAGCAGGGGCTCAGGAGCGGGTGGCTTATGCCTGCAAATGTGTGGGAATCGTTCTTGTGTGAGAGGTGGTGGGGATTGACGCGGCGCTCAGAGTGCATCTTTCCGAGAACCAGAGAGAAAGATAGAGCATCAGCTCATCAGCATAAAGCATTAAACATTTACGCTGACCTACTAATGCTGACAGCCCCCCTTCAGTCACTCCCATCACTTCTCCTCCCTCCACTTCATATCCTCTCCCATCAAACAGTTCTCCTTTCCACACACACACAAAGTTTGGCACATCAGCTCTGATTTCTTTGGTTGATAATGAGGACTCGGCAGGGGAAAACTAGAGAAATTGGTGGTTTGGATGGAGAATGAGGGATGGTGGGCTCTGCTCTTGTTAAAATAAGAGGAGCTCTTTAGGTTTTAGACAAGTGGCAAACCTGATGCTCTGTGTACTCTCTCCCTTCAATCAACCACTCCACTTCTGTTGAATAATGGGGATAGATATTATGACCTGCTTTTATTTTGGAGAGAAAGAAAACAGCATTGTCCACCTCTGGTATTATGCTGTAGCATTTGCCATTAGCTAGAATTTTTGGAGTTATTTTTTGAATCTCATTAGTTTGGGTTTTAGAGGAGAATTTTATTGTTAAGTGAAGGTCTAAATGCTCTACCCATGGCTTTTGTCTTTTTAACAAGAATAATTTCTGGGGAAGCGGCAGTTGTATAAAGATAAGATTCTCTTCTCCATCACAGCCTTAATTTTAGTGTGCTATTCAAGACATTGGCATGAATATATCAGCAGCTGCACTCCAAAAATGTCGACACGAATGTATGCCCTCACAAGTTTAAACCCCTGACGTCATGATTTAATGCAGAAAGCATCCCATGGAGATGCAACAGCTGTAGCTTTTACTCATGCAGCTCTGTGGTTTTTAGGGAAACAAATGGGGGAGATGCAGACTGTTTATCATGATCGACTGCAGATGTCTTTTTGTGGCCAGTGCACTCTGCTGTGGAAATGGTTTGGGCAGTGAAAGAGGGAAGAGAAATACAACAAGGATAAAAAGGGGAAATGAGAGTCTTTCTTGGTCTGTCTCTCTTGTTCTCTTTCTTTCTCGGTCCATCGGTGGTCTGTAATAGACGTGATGGAAATTGATTTCCAGGTGAATTATTTTGTGTGCCCCTCAGTCTCGGGGAGACAATACACCCCCCCCCCCCCCCGCTGTAGAGGCCTGTGTGACTCTCAGGCTGTCCTTTGCTGTCTGTCTTCCAAGAAGGACTGCTTTAATTGTCCATTTCAATATTCTGGACTGTTTCCTTGACTCTTTTGCCTCAAGCCTTCCTGCTCAGCATTGAGCACTACCTGTCTATTAGGCAGCTGATTTCCTGATCGATAAGATGGAGAGCGATGTGGGGAAAGAGCAAAGCCAGAATCACTAGAGAAAAAGAACGATTTTAAAGGGCAAGAGTGCCCAAATCCTTTTTTTTTTCTTTACGGTGGCAGCAGTCTCGGTCCTTCCACCTACAAATCATCGCCTTGTTAATCCCCCTCCAAGTCTTATCCTTGTGGGTAAATGCCAACACAAGTTTTGTAAGTTTTAGAAGGGAAACTGCCACAAGAAAATACACACTGTCCCTCCCTGTGAATGGGGCTTTATCATTAGCATCTGTTTTCCCGGGTCTTGATCAGTCCTTTGTGGACATTTGCTTTGTTTTTTCGTTACGGGGCCAAAGCAGAAGCTAAAAGGCTACAATGCGCTTTATCGACAACAGAGGAAGAGCTGGTCGATGAGTCAACATTATTGACCTGGGGATATGGGACTGAGCAAAGATAAACTCTGCTGAAGGGATGATCAAGCTTACTCCACGTTATGTCTTGCATCATCAGCTATTTGGGCTTTGAAGCCAAATCCTGCTTTGAGCCAAGGTCAGACATCTGGGCTTTTCAGGCTGTGTTGTATTGAAGGTAAATAGCTCAGCACATTCCATTGTGTTATACATATATATAGTAATACATGACATATTTCTTGACGCTTTTAACCCAGTACCCTCTTATAACTTACGATAAATACAAAAGTATAAATTATCATATAGCTACTTCCAGTCTGAAATGCTCGCACTTCCTGCAGCTAATTAATATTTTCATTAACAGTTAATTAACAGTGATTATTTCATTAATCATTTGTCTTCATAATATCAGAAAATTAAGATTATTCAGAGGCCCTAGTGCTGTAAAGAACTACTTTCCATATAATACATGTATGCAGTTTCTTCATTCATCCACCTGTATGTTAGCATATGAACTCAGGATGTATATTGGCCGATGATTTGGTACTCAGACTGTGAGCCAGGGCTCATCCAGCTCCGTCTGACTTCCTGGTACTCATCTAGAGGTTGGAGCCAGTAGGACAGGCAAACAGGCTGTCTTACCCCAGCATGAAGAGCTCCCCTGGGGGCTATTGTACCAGAAACCCCCCCACTCCCAGTCTCAGCTACGGAGAAGCCGAGGAGTCTGACACCAACTATCAGACCTGCCAACGCAGCGTGCAACATACAATGATGTGGACACACACATACACACATCAACCTATACACACCACTCTCCTCTGCAGACAGCAGGGTCTTGAGGGTTACACTGCTCAATTTCTCTCCCTCTTTTCCCTCTCTGGTTTTTGCTCTATCTTGGCAGGAGCTGCTCGCACCTTTCCCACCAGCCATTACCCTCTCGCTGTCTCTCCCTTACTCTCACCCTCTCTACTCCTTGCTGCCATTCCAGCTCCCCTGTGTTTTCTTCTCTGTCTGTTCATTCACCCTTTCTAAGCTCTTAACATCTAATGCCTCTTTTTTTTTTTTACTTACTGCACCTGAATCTTTTTTGTATCTCTCTCTCTTCTCACACCTCTCCCCCTTTAGCTATCTTCAAAACTCACACTTCTTCTCCCCCCTGGTATATTCCACCAGCCTGGCCTGCTCTAACCTCCCCCCAGTCTCTCCCACTCTCTCTCTGTCTACCACTCTGCTCTTTCAACTCTGCACTAATTTGCCTCTCCTCCTCTGAGCTCGGCCCTGGCTCCAGCTCCTTTTCCCCTGAGATGATTGCCTGCAGAGTGTGTGTGAGCGAGTGCGAGATAGTGTGTGTGTAGAGAAGTTGATTCGTGTGTCCTCGCTCGTGATAGAAAGTGCATAGTTGAGTTCAACTTGTGTTTGGTGGTGCATGTGTGTTTGAGAAAAAGACAAAGTGTGAATTCATACAGTTTGTGTGTGTGTGTGTGTGTGTGGCTGTACATTCAACCCGCCTTTCTGGCTGTAATGAAGCAGATTGCATTAGCAGGATGTGGTTGCCAAGGGATCTTGATAGTAGTAAGCCACATGTTTAACCCACCCCCCAGCCACTCAACCACTCAACCACCCACCCACCCACACACACACACACACACACACACACACACACTCTGCCCCACTATCTCCCTTAGGGCAACTCACCAGGCAGCAAATCATTTATCACGCAGTAATGGCTCTCATGATCTCTCTCTCCCTCTCCCCATCTCTCCACTTAAGGGGTTTGCCATTCTCGTTCACAAGACTGCTAGACCCCACCATCACCACCACACACATATATGCACATTCCCAGGTGTGTGTACATGTTGAAAACATTTTATAGCTGTTCAGGAAATGATGTTACAAATGACACTCATCACTAAAGCAAACTCAGAAGACAAAAGACAACTGCGTGCTGAAACGATAGAGTAGCCAGGAAAAATTGGACAACAAATTTTGATGATCATTTAACGCAAGTGTGAAAGTTCATTCTTTAACTTCTAGTTAGGAGTTGAACTATAGCAGTTTGAGAAATACCTCAAGGTCGACTTTCTAGCCTTTTTCAAAAGATATTAACCATATCTCAATTGTCTGGCAAATATCACATGATGATAAGAGACTTTGCTCGTGTGCTTGCTTCATATTGTTGTGGGATTGAATATCTCTGGGTTTAATCAGAAAGGAGCAGTTGGAAGATGTTGCTTTGGGAACCGTGATAGTTTGTGGGTTTTACTATTTTTATTTATGGAGTAAATTATTAACTGATTAACTGAAATAAAAATTATTGACATGGAAGGACCCAATGGGCCAGATGGTTAGGTAATAAAAATTTCAGTGGGCCACTATCTGAACCTTTACTGCGTTGTCATTCCCCTACTCTCACTCCCTCGTTTCCTGTCTCTTCCATTGTCCTGGTCTAATAAAAAGCAAAAGCCCAAAAACAATTTAAGAAAAAGCAACATATTAGAGGAAAATAATAGCTTCATTGAAATGTCATAATTATTAACTTAAAACATTTTAATCATTATACATAAATATTTGAATGAGTGTTTTATTTTTCTGATACAGTAATGGGATTCTGTCTTAACGTTTTTTTCATTTATTGTTTTAAATAATTGATGTTTGGTAAATCGTGAGAAGAATCCTAAGATGCTTAAGGCTGATTGATGCCTTAGTTTGTGGTGTTACATCAGAAGTAGCTTGTACACAGCATTAGCAGTAATAGCCACCAAGGCTGAATAGACAAAAGAAAAAACATCATCAAGCAGACAATCCAAGGAAAAGGACATCACTGTTGGCATGGAGAGAAATCACTGCACCCCAAAATGGAAAGTTAAAAGAAAGAAATACAGCATTCAAGGGTTACCACTGAAGGAACTGTCTTGCAAAACAGCAGTGGCAAGTGTCTATATTAAAAAGCAGGGCTTGCCAGTGTTCAGATCCATTATTTTCTCATATTCCTTTTGGGTACAAAGTTCTTCACACAGACTGGCCTGATCGGTAAACATGAAGTGCTGTATACAGGTTTTACTAAATTTCAAAAATATGCTCTACCTCTGACATTTTGGGCCAGTAGTATGTAATAATTGCAGTGCTTATTAAAATCTCATGAATATGGATGTACTAAAATATCCCAATTCATAACATTTTAAAGTTCTTCACTCTGTATGCCTTAAATTCTCTTTGAGACTATTTTTCTTGCTGTGTTGTATTTTTATGAGGATCAGCCCAGACAAGCAGAGCTGCTCTGGCTCTTAGACTATAGTTGTTTCTTTTTTCACATGCATTTAGTGGCAAAATTGGGCTTGTACTTCATTCTAACCTGGATTTGACAAAATGTTTGAACTTTGGATGAAACTTGCCCGATCTGCACTGTTCTTTCTTGCTCTGTATAATATGCTGTAATGCCTGTATAAGAAAGCCGCCCAGCTCTGTGGTGTTCCACTATTAGAAATGATAGCATAGATCTCGGGCGATGCTCAAATCCAGATGAGCTTGTTGAGCGCCTGGCTATTTGTGAAGAAGCGGAAAGGCGAGATATACGCATCTCGCCCTGTGTCCTGTGGAGTCACTGGGTTCTGTGTGGCTCATATGGGCTGGGGATGGCAAAAGATCTGAATCTGATCGAGGGGGGAGGGAAACCTGAGGAGGAGGACTGGGACTCAGGGTGAGGGACGCAAGAGTAGCAGTTTGTAAGATTGGAAAAGGTCATCATTTTCTCCTGGTTTGGGATGCAGGTGTTGTGTCCTGGCCTATGCTACAGCCAGTAGAAATTCACATGCAAAGACATTCAGGAAATGTAGTGGCATGCAGAGAAATGAAAAGAGAGGTAAACTGACAGAATGCAAATGGCTTGCATAGGTGTTGGAATGGAAATGAAATGAATGGCAGATGAGGTGTTTCTGTCACTTTATAGAAATACAGTGACAGAAGCGGACCCAGATTGTCTAAAGCACTGCTGTAATTGCTACGAGTGAAGCCTCGCCTGTTTCTCACTGTCTCTCTCTTTCTCCCACTGTATCTTGAATCTTTTCCTCTCTCTCTTCCTGTCAGTCTTTTTTCTCTCTTCATCCTCCTCGCCTGAAACACTGGAATGGTTTTCAAATGAAATCTCACAAATCAACATTTTTCAAACCACGGCATGGTGTTTTCTGCACATGGTGTTACCGTAGCAACAGGCACAATTCACCCCCTGCTGTCTCATACAGATCAAAGGTATGAATTTGGCATGGCATGTGAGACCTGGGATATCATTTATGCTCTCTGTACTGAAGCAGTAGACTGATGCAACTGTTCGGACTTTAACTTGAGCTGTGTAAGGATTGTAGTCTGTTTCTGATGGTGGAGAGAAGAAATGTCTGGTGGAGGGTGCTGGGTACACATGGCAGGGTGATGAACCATACATGTGTCGTGATTCTGTGAGATACTGCTTCCCTGTAACATCTGTATGTGCCTCTGGTCTGATCAAACATTTTTTGTTGAAAAATCCCATTTCAAGCCGCGATGTCTAATACTCTTCTCAAGGATGAGAGCCGCTTTGCTTTTGACCCTGTGTCCAGACCTTGCTGTTGTTTACTCAGACATTATGCTACCAGATGCCGCCATTTCTAAATGTCTCTTTCGTCCACGGCATGATTTTCACGGTTGCTGTTCCTCTTTCATTTACCTCATGACAGTTTGTTACCCAGATGAATAATGTGGCGAGGCTGCTGGTTGCCTCGGCTATTAATGCCAAGCTCATCATTGTCATGCTTGCTCACAAAATCATGTCCACTGCCCTCCCTCCCCCCAACTCCACCCCGCCACTCTGGATGACAGACGAGTTGATACATCGGCACACTTTCCCGCTGCAGGATTGAATCTTGGCTGCCGCAGAAGCTGATGAAGATGAAGGAAGGCCATGATAGAAGGACGGAGAAATCCATACACACAGACAAACAAGTCCTGTCAGGAGTTGAGAGAAGTGCATATTTTGCCCCCTATTGATTCACACTAGATTGTTTTTGTTATGTACCCCCTTGCCCCATGGGGAATGTATTTTTATCACTTAGTAAGCCTGGAATGGCTCTCTCACTTCAAGATCCATCCACCGCCCTCTACCTGCTTGTTAACACCTAAGGCACATGGGAGAAAAAACAAGGAAACACTCTACAAAGCTTCTGACAAGCCCAATACACCACAGAGACAAACACATTTTATACCAGTGGCCATCTGTGAGTCTCCAGCAAACCAGAACTTTTAGACTGTAGCAGGATACTAGAACATCCAGGGGAAATCCACATGAACAAGAAGGTTCAGATAATCAAGCTCTGACTGTCTTGATGAGAGGATGAGGTGGTAAATTCAAACTTTAACTTATAGATAACTTTTGACTGCTGTGCTAATGATAGTACACTCTATTTTCAGCTCCACTGTCCAAAGTTATGGCTACCACAGGATAAATGCCTTGTAACAACTCAAAATCCATGTAATGTTTTAAATCTGCTTGGTTTTGAGGATACTTCACTTCCACCTTTTCTAGATTCTACCATGGCTCAAAATTGAGGCCAATCACCAGGAAGATTGAGGTTTTTCTGCCGCGACCTAGCATCAGAAAGAATTATACTTATTGATCCCTCGTGGAAATTTTCTTGTCTCCTTAAAGATGGAGGTCAGAGGTCAGGCTCAGCCACAGGACATCATTTTCAGACAAGCGTCTTGCTTCAAGGACACTTTTAGCAGACAGGATGCTTGTCAAAGCAGGAGTTTGTTGGGTTTTCCAGCTAATCACAGTATTGGTGAGGAAAATGACTTCAGCTGTATGAGTTAAAAGAGAGGTCATGAAACGTAAGTGCTTTTAAACTGTCTCTCAGACCCTGCAGCTACTTGCCAGGTTTTTTCTGATCTTAAACTTTTTTAGAAGAAGAAATTATAAAATCCAATTAATCCATCCGGTTTCCGCTTCTTTATTCTTTTTTTTTTCTTGGTGTCATTTAGCAGTCCATTTATTTTAACCTCTGCAGCACCTTGTGGCATTTGAAGGAAGATATGTGTCTTCGTCTGTACTATTTTTTTCTGGCAAGTGTGTGAATGCCAAGTCATTCCACTCTATCTTGTGTAAATGTGTGTGTTGAAGAGCTAAGACTCAGGGTTGACAGGACATGGGTCACAGGTTACAGGATGGTATATTGCCTGTCAGTTGGCTGAGGCACCTGCCTCTTTTATTTGGAAGCCAGCGTTTCTTTGGCCAGTAATGGCCCTCTTCCTGGTTTTAGTTTCCTAATTGCAAACCATCTACGACAGCACTGACCTTAAGTAACCCTTGAGCTTAGTTAACCAATAGCAGGAAAAATCTAGCTTATTTTCCTGCATCAGCAGAATGCTAATAATGGTAATGATGGCTTTGCAATGGCTGGCATCCGCTTTGTGTCCAGATTGTGTCTTGTTTGATAAGCTAACTAGCATTGCAAATAAAGACTCACTAGTTTACCTGCGACGCTGGGTAATGTTTGAAATTTTGATAATGACCTGAGTTTCTAGCTATGATGTCAAAATCCTACTTTATTTCAACATTTTGCTTAGAAATGTAAACATTTTCTAAAATGTGTTTTCATTTAACAAAAGAAGCTGTAAACTTTTAAGCAAAGATATTGTACAAACTTTGCCTAAATACAACATTGCTAAAAACTGGAAAGTGAGAAAAACATTGAGGCACAGTATCTATCGTGGTAACTATCCTTTTTTTTTTGCCATACTGATCGTTATTTAGTCTAAAAGATTCAAATTGAGAAACCTGCTATCACAATACTCCAGAGCTCAAAGTTTCAAACACTTGGTTGAGTCCAAAATCAAAGATAGTAAATTTAGCCTGACACCAATAACTGAAGGATTAATCAATTATCCCTTCCAAGAAGCTCCGTTTTCTGCTTTCAACTGACTTGTGAATAAACTAGTTTTTGACCATAATTGTTCCACAACCCATATTCCATAAGAATAACAGTAACTGAAGACGATGGTCCCTCGACCCAGCCACACCTTCCTTGGGCTGAATCGTTGGTTTTGTGATTGCCTCACCAAACCTTTAACCATACTGTTCTCACATCACAGATTTATTTTTGCCAGGATTTGTAAAAGTTAGGGATGGCATTAGGCAATGATTTCGTCCTGCTGACAGGGGGGTGCTGATCCAAGAATGGTTCTATTTGGCAGTTGCGGAGGTCATGGACGCTTGTACTTATCTCTCTGTTCATTGATAAACTGACTTACCATTGGGCACTGAGTTTAAATAGTTCTTGGTTACAGTATACTTATGTCACTAGCTCTGATTTGTCTACAACCCTGGCTGGACCCATGTGCGGTTTTTGTTTTCTGTTACATGATCGGGGCTGTATGAATTTTATGGATTTCAATCATTTCATCTACTAATTGCTTGCCAATAGTCACATCTTTGCATGGCATTTACACTGCACTTTATCTGCTTTCTCGGGTTCAAGTCAGAGAAACCTCTAAACCCTGGGTAATTTTAATACCTGGTGCTGCTTTTGGCTCATTTTCCTGACCGTGATTGCAGCCAGAAAACACCTATTTCAATAGGTACCATATTTTCGCTTAGCCTTTCATTTCCAGTGCACAGTGTTGGGCTGTAATTTTATCACAAAAGAAATTAAAAATTATTTACCAAGAGGGAAGAAAAGGAATAGTATTGTGAAGTGTCTTTGTTTCAGAGAATAACTTGAGCACACGCTGTCTGATTAGGCATATAAATAATTTATACCTGCTTCATTTATGGGCTGCCTCGTCAAGGGGGGTATTGTTTCGGCCACCGATGATTCCCACTCTGCCTCTATCTGAGCCAGCAGCTATGATAATAAGAGAAAGAGAAAAAGAAAGAGAAGTGAAAGAGGAGAGGAGGAGTTCATTACTGTAAATGCAAAATGAAAGGATCCCAGTGTATAATGGCTTTGTCACTCGGCCGGGGCTTAGATGCCAGAAAGCCTATCAGTGAAATCGCTTGTGTGGCCAGTATAAAAGGGCGTAATATGATGCCAATCACTACACTGTAGGAAACAAAGGTAAAGGTACAGTAATCATATTTTCAGAAAAGCATTTGATGTAGAACACAAGTGGGATTTAAGGCACAACACGTATAATAAACTTTGATGGTGCTGAGTATTTTGTAGTCAGTGTAATACAGTGTTTCTTCAGACATGGTGCTCATTAATAATCAGAAACCTTTATTTGCAAGAAATGCTAAAGAACTGTTACCTGTCTTGCATCATGCTCCTGATCTCAGCATATTCCCCACACCTAGAAACAAATCTCTCATCCTTGTATCTTTGACTTTAGTGTTAATTACTGATGGAGATATTCAGGGCTCCTGCTGGCTGTTCTCCCTGAACTACTCACTACTTTGTCTGTGTTCCTCACATCTAGGTAGGGCTGATATCATTTGAACATCATTGATTGGTGCTGGGTTAAAAATTTATATCCAAAGTACTGATTTACACTGATTGCCCACCTTGGCCTGTTGAATATTCATCATTCAGCTGCTTTGACGAGCCCTTCGCCTAGACAAAGTGAGCTCCAGAATATGCAGGGCTAATTGCACTGTACATTGGCTACTGGAGTTACAATGGTATGAAACAGTGTGATCATACCAGTGAATAATGTAAGGCAAATGTTTCCTAACTAAGCAATTGAAATATCTAATCAAAGAATAAACAAGCTCTTAGAAATAGAAAGAACTCACAACTTTCCTGTGATACACCCAGTACTTACTACTAGCTTACTACAAATATTGATGTTACGATGTACCCAGCCTTCCTGTACATTCATCTTCTTCTGTCCACACCCAATGTGAAGTGTGTTCGCCGTTGGAATTGGTCATATTAAAAGGACAGCTCCCTAACTCATTATGACTGGTCATCACAAGCTCCCAGCCTCTCTTCGCTTTGACGGGCCAGTGTCACTTGGCCAGTTCCCCGTGTGACAGATGGCTGACTTGGCCAGAGACTGACATCTTGTCATCCTTCAGCTCCATCAGCCTGGCCTTCCTGTAAAACTGTCAGAGCCAGTACCTCCTCTGATTCCCTGCTCCCAGCCTTCCTGTGCTGCTGCCACAATTGGTTCCATATGCCAGCCACATGGGAGAAGTGTCACTCTCCACCAGCTCACCTACAGTGGCCAAGTCTCTATAAGGTTTCTTCTCCTCTTCACCTTTTTTCTGTCACCTCTTTGTTTGCCGCGTCATCTCTTTCCTCATCATTTTCCCGGTTCGTGCCTGTCCATTGGAATAATTTCACATGGCTACATATGGTAAAATTGTTGGTGCTGAAGACCTGAATAAAATATGGCAAGGCAGTGAGCAGGAGGATATTACATCCTGTAATCATTATTGTTGTGGGTGTTGATGCAGGAGTGGGACTGGCTGGAAATCAGAGATGCTGGAATAACAAGTTTCTCCTTCCTGAATGAGTTCCTCTCATTTATGAGTCAGTGGAAAAATTAAGCATGAGGGGTGGCAAGGCAGGCCTGTTAACATCAGCCTTGTGCTGCGGCTGAGCGTCTTGGCTCCAGATGAGCCTCTGAGGCGAGGAATACCATTCTCACTGAATGAGAGGAATCCGAATGTCTAGCAGTGGACAGGTCCTGGATGAGGCTCCCCAGGCTGGCGAGCTGGCTCCAGCAGGCTGAGCAGCGTGGGATGGAGTGGCAGGAAGAGGCCAATGGCCAGAAGTGTTGAGGGACAGTGGATTTGGTGGCTGGACCGCCGACTCTCTGTGGATGGCTAAATGTACTGCTGGAGGATAGGATAGCAGAATCAACGGCAAACACACAGATCAAACTTACCCCACTCTGCGAGAGAATTGCCAGATTAAGATGACCCAAGAGGCTGTGACCCATGGATTTATGGATATCCTGCGTTCAGCTATGAGCTGCATTTTCATTTTAACGCCACAGTGTACCTAACTTGACACCTTCCAACATTAAAGCAAATACATTGTGAGTCGTTATTTCAAAAGTTGCCTGACCCAGTGCGGGAACTCTCCCATTCACATCACATCAACGCTGCACAATCATCATCCCATCATCCACTGAGTCAGGAAGCCAGTGTTGTCAGCGAGCAGAATTTTGGCCGGATACAGCAATTAACTTTCTGATCTAAAGATTCAATACTACTAATACATGACGGGAAACCACTGAGAATGCTGACACAGGTGTTACTACTTGTTGTGTCTTTGTGAAAAGAAGGTGCAGTATTTGACTACTGGCATCAGTTTTCCAACTGAGTGGGTGATATGGAATTGATGAATTGCACTGATGGACTGGTGGACCATTTTAAGCTTTTTAACTCCAGTAGTCCATGGTTAGGAGCTAGATTGCATCTTATGTTCATTTTAACTCTCCTGTTAACTAATGAATAACACATGGAGAAACATAATAAAATAGAGCATACATTCTGTATAGGGCTCAGAGGATGGTCAAATAAATATATTCAGGTGGCACATTACTGGTGGCAGTAACAGTCGGGGAATCCTACCATAATCTTTTATATTAAGTGTACTTTGCACTTTTAAAACTCACATGGATCCATCACTCTTGTTTTTGGTCTGAAATACCCAGTTAGACAGTGTTCGTTGCTTCCATCAAATGAGAGAATATATTTTGGAAGAATGGTATTCAACTCCTGCAGAGTTTCTGCTACTTTGGGAATCAGGAGTTGCAGCTGTTTTTGAGACTTCATGGGTCCAACACCTGACCAAGACTTTTAATGTCATTTATCTTTTGATTTGTCCTCCATTCAGTTTTGTCTGAGCTGCACTTACAGCTTGCAGATTGTGAACAACTATTAAAAATGGAAATATTATCCATTCGTTTTAATTTGATGTTTGGCTGTCCTGTCAACACTCTGTCAGCTTGTTCACCTGATTATTTGATACATGAAGAATTCAACATGGTGTTATGATGTCTACCTAATGTCTTCGAAAGTTGAATTTGTGGCTTTATATAGAAAGCTCACTGGGAATTAGATATATTTTTGCTATCACCCACTGAGCATTTTGGAGCATTAGCGCAATATAAAACATATACCAGAAAATAACAGTCAGTAGCTCCTGATTGAGCTTTGAGATGGGATCACAGCCAACTGTCATTGCAGCAGATTTTGTATTATCAATACATAGACATGCACCAAACAAAATAAAGCAGAAAATGACAAATAATACAGTAAATTATGTTGGAAATGAAGTGCACATGAACAGCCGAGGGGCCAGTAGACAGGCTTTAGCAGGCGACAACAAACTGCTTCTAAATTTTAAGATTTTATTTTTCTATCAACATCATTAAAACCTCATTTACAATGGACAGCAGGGAAGGCTGATCTCTCAATGCCATTAGTGAAGGCAACAGCTTTCGCTTTGATAGCTCCTTGCTTTGGTACCGGACAGAACTCCACTCTAATGGGGTGTTGGTGTATTCATCAACAGACATTTTTCATACGCCTTTAATGTACAAAAGTTCTTGTTGTCATGCTTTAGTGATAGCCTTTCCAATGGATACAGTTCTAAACAGATTATTTGATGAAAGACCAGCTAGTAGAACCTATACTTATTTCCTATGATCCAAAATACTTGTGTGTTTGTGAGCTTTAAAAGTTATATCAAGTAAACTGTATAGAGAACCAGAAAACTGAGCCTGTGATGTCAAACAGGCTGGCTGGAGGATTTAGTTTTGTCTTAATTTTGCCGTTCTCAACCAGAATCAGGGCTGCTTTCTGACAAATTCATTCCATGGGTGCTTAGTCATCTATACCATGTCTGACAAGTTACCTCTGTGAATCAGCATAAATGTTCACTGTCAGTTGAAATCTTTGGACATTTAACTATATTGGAAAATACATACACTATGTGTCCCAGTTTCAGGTTGAAGAATTGACCCACACTGATAAAGTGCTTTTAAATACATTGCAGTGATGACTAGACCATTTATCATTGCAGGTCAAAATATTACCATATGTGATCTGGACACTTGATCTGTGGAACTGCAGTCTGAATGCAGCCATAGGGATGCAAAAAATGTATAAAGAGATGCAATAAAAGAGAAAGTTTTATTTCTTCCTTGACGTTGGCTGATTTTTTTTAAACTGTAATTCTTTCCATGATGATAATCATTTTATCACTTGGAGGAGAAATTCGTCCTTCAGCAAAGAGGAAACAACTCGTTTTCCTCTAAGATCACCTGAATCAATGCTGGCTAGCCAGAAGACCTGGATGTGCACTGGGATGTACAAACACAGAGACACACACATATCCTTGTGGCCACCTATCTTTGTGGGGACCCATCATTGAGGATATAATGCATTCCCCTAGCCCCTCACTCCTAATCCATGACAATGCTTAACCCTAATCCTAACCTCCTAACCTTTAAAAAGTCTTAATCCAGTAGCCTTATGGAGTCCAGTATTTTGGCTCCTATGGCTAGACCTCATAAGTATAGTGGGTTTGAAGTTTTAACTTACAAAATATTAAACAAACCACATACACACACCCCCAAACTTCATACATGCATACATAGACACACATATATATATATATGCACGCTGATTAGAAGGTAATTGTCAGTCAGTTGGCTGAACCTGACAAATTTTCACCTCTGTGGCTGGGGAAGAACAGCACACACGTGTATATGCACACACATCAACTTTACCCTGCCAGACCATTAATCAAGAGAGGAACCTCTTCGGTTTCTTTAATGGAATTGCTATCAAAGCCTTCTGTATATAGATGTTAACTTTGTGCGATACTTGTATATTAAAATGGATCAAAGCAGCTGAGCTTTGACAAATGACGGAAGATTTTATTTGCTGTGGGCAGCAGAGACGGTTGGCCACCCTTAGCTCCTCTGCTGACAATGGTATTTCATTCATGGTCACAGGTACGTGTGGAAAGGTGTACGTCTCTGTATTATAATTGTTTTAACTCCTTGCTGCATCTGAAATCATAATTATCACCACAATGATAAAAGACACAGTTATGATAAAAAGTGAAAGGGGACAAAAGAGAGGTGTCAAATACAGCAGTTGTTTCTTTTTTTTTCAGTCAGTCCATCAATCAGGTTTTGCTATGCAATGTGAGAGCTGATGTGACTGTCTGTGTATCAGGTCTGAGAGAGAGCAGAGGGGAGGCACCCCTATGGGTGGTGGGAAAAGGTTGATGATGAAGGGGTGAACTCTTGACCTTAGCAGGTACCTAAAAACCCAGCCTCGTATTAGGTGCCCCAACCTTAAAAGAGCCTGGGGCCAGTCTGGGAGAATGAACTCTCTGTCCAAAGAGATAAATGACTTTTAAAAGTAAGAGCACTTACTCAGGTGTGTGTGCACACCAAGTGTTTGAGTGCATGTACTGTGGTGTGCCCAAGTTGTATGTTGTAGGCCTGAAACAGATAGAGACAAAAGACAGAAGGAGTTTATTTTATGTGTGTGGCGTGTAGTTTCTTTAGACAGAAAGGCAATTGTATGTATTCATGCACCTTCTCCACGTAGCCACTGCATGCACCACCATCAGTGCATAAAAGCGCACTCCCTGTGTAAAGCCCAGGGTGGGGGAGTGGAACGCCAGAGATGGAGATGAGACACAGAGAGAGTGAAAACATAAACACTGATGATAGATACCGCCCATCTGCCGCCTGTCACGCCTGAGTTTCAGTCTCAGCAGATATTGATGCAGTAGTCTGCTAAGCCTAACCACCCCTCTACTTGAATTCTCATTATCTCAGCTAGAAAGCAATAATGCATTGCTTTTAAAGTGCGTACCAGCATGCTATGAAATAGATAAATAAAGTCCTTCTGCCCTGATCATTTGCCAGATCTGCTGAATATTCATTTTTGCCATATTATTTAGCATAGGAAAAAGGAAGCCTATTCCTCGCTGTCATGAAAGTAAGTTAGAAAAAGCATCCAGTTGGGATTCTTACTAATTGAATACTGGCTCGAAATAGTGTGGATTACATACTGAGTTTCTAGGCTTATTCCTTCACTGGTTGCATACATGTCAAAAACAACTGAGTTAAGCTTGTTCAGAGACACTCAATACATGATTGACTTTAAAGTTTTAAGTTGTGTTCTTTTCTATCCTCCTCATGCTTATTTTCTCTCAGTTTGCTCCTATTAAATCTTTAGAAATTTCAGCTTGCACTTTTTGATGAAGTAATGGGGAGTTGGTTGACATCTCCTCAAGACTGTAGTCTTTTGTTCTTGCTGCTGCACTGCTGTTGCCCTCCTTGCTCTGACAGGACCTGAGCACCCTCAAAGCTCTTATTCCGCTCGTTTTTTTTTCCTGTCTGCTCACCCAACTCCAACCCTCCCTCTGCCTTTGTTGTATGCCAGAGCCTCATCCACCCCCCACCTCTCTCTCTCTCTCCTTTCTCTCTCTCTCTCTCGTCCCTGATCTCTCTCACTCTCTCATTAGTGCCTTATCCGTTCCGCTGGCTGGAGAGCTGAGAGGAGTGCTCAGGAGAGGAGTGTTTGGGAAACCAGCGACACACTGCTGCTTTTTTTCTCCCCATCCTGCCCCCTAAAACCAAAAAGGTGACTATGTCAGGAGCCGCTTTTCCTTTGCCAGCACCCTCCTCCTGCTTGCATTTCCTCTCTGCCTGTGTTGCCAAAATTTTGTTCACTGGACTTCTCATTGACTCACCTCCTTGCTTCCTTCCAGCTGGCCACCGGAGGCTGGCTGACACTGGGACCACTACCTGCCTGGGACCGCGCGCGGTGAATACCCGCTGGAGCTTAATCGGTTGTTTTACAGTGGAATGTTGGATCCCCCACGGAGCAGAAGCTGACATAACCTGTGGCTGTGACAGGAGCGCTCTGGACTTTCACATAAATCACAGAGGCGGTGAGAGAGGACTGATACTTGAGGAAGCCGTATAAAGAGAGAGACGCATAACCCAGAGAAAAAAAAATAGTGACGATGTCTTTTACTGAAAGGCAAAACAGAAGAAGCTAAATCAACCCAGCCTTATGAGGACTGTGGACTCATGAGAACTCCTTTTCCTCTCATTATTTGTTGGGATTTCACAGTGCTGAGCATGAAAGAAAGCCTAACAAATCTTCGCCTCGAGCTTCTTGGTTGATTTCTGATCACACGGGTTTTCTCCTCTTTCTTCTAATCCGTTTATTCATTCAGACTGGTTCTTTGTATCTTGCTGCTCATCCGCGGCTGCTTGGAGTGAAGACAGCCTGCAATTGACGGGTCGAGTGGGATTGTAATCGTTTCTACTCCAACTTTCCTCTGCCACTTCTTCTGACTTCCGCCAGGCCTTGGCGCACACCAGGCCGCGGGGGCAGTTGCTTACCCTCCATGAGACTGGGTTGTAAGAACAGCGTTGTTATTGATCCAGGAGGCGGCAGGCACGCAGGAGAGTATGAGGAAAATAAACCATCCCCTTAACTCGGAGCATGGTTTAGCCGGAGGCAGCCAGTTGCTGCTTTCAGCCATCCGCCAATTCACGTATGTTGCTCCCGGTGACGTGCTGGGGTTTGGACGGACTTTGCGTGCTATGGTCGTATATCTCTATATCCCTGTCAGAAGCTCCACCATTAGGGGCTACAGTTGGCCCTGGATACAAAAGAAGAAAGGTAAAGGATTTAGAGGACTGCTAGCAAATTGGCCGTTCAGAGAGTAGCTAACCATTGCTGCCCCCAGCAGGCAAATAAGCTACAGAGAAGCTAAAGATGCTTGGCTGTCACGCCTTAGGAAATACTCGTGACACATGTTGTTGGTGAGCACCAGACCTTGGCTTGCTTTATAAAGTTTCTACAAAGAAAGGAGGGGGGGAGTCCTCCAGGAGCCCGGTATCGCCAGACCTCCACGTCCGCTTCCAATTACCAGTCAGGTCACTGGGAAGATTGTTTTTGTGGATTTATCGGTCTGTTGAGGAAGTTTCTAGGATATCTGATCATCCAAAACACCCACATCCTAACGCCCAAATCTCTGGCTTAGGTGCACGTCACACAAATACATGCTAAAAGCACACTAACACACATTACTAACACATTATAATCCACCCACTTAAATCCACGACATGTTTGCACCTCAGCATAAGCTACTTAACAACACACACACTCATATCTGCTATTAATAAAGCCCATTAGTTTGTCTTTTTCCTACGCCGGGCACAGTAGAATGGAGGTTACAGTGATGTATGGGGGCTGTAGAGTTCAACATCCCCTGTCCCTTGTGGGTCCTTCTTTCTCAAATGGAGTATTATTCCAAAATGTGTTACTTGAAACCGCTTGAAAGTTTGCTACAAAATTTCTCTGACAGAAACAGTCACTGGTTCTCCGCTTACGTGCACAGTTGGAACCACAGCTGAAACACCAACCATGGATCCTTTTTGCTTTATTCTTTCTTCATCTTCATCCTGCCTCTTGTCCCACCGCCATCATTTTTCCATCTGGTCTTGGGCACCCCTCGGCTTCTGCCTCCTCGCCTCCGCTCCCTCCTCCACTCCTGGAGGGAGGGGGGTCGCTGGAGTGAGCATGATGGTGCCACTATCCGTCACCACCGCCACCAGAGCGGGACCAGAGGTACCAGCACAAGGTGTCCTTGGTTGTGCGCTTACTCATGATCCCCCGCAACATCTGCCTGATCCTGCTACCAAGACTCCACATCATTTGCTATGCCCTGTTCCTCACCAACTGTACGTTGGTTCAAAATGAAACTCCCAACCTACTGCCTACTGGGGCCACTGTGCCTTCAGGGGTGCATTTCACACACCTAGCGTGCCAGTGTTTGCAGGCTGAATGTGCCATAAACCTAATTAGCTCCTATTAGCCATTAGCTCTGCCTTTGAGATAGACTTTAGTTGGAAAAATGTTTTGCATTAAATGTCCTTGTTGGAAATAACCTCCAAGAAACAAAAACAAACAACAAAAAAAAACCCTTGAGCTCTCCTTACTCCTCGTGAGCCTTTTATCTGCACTTTTTTGGAGTAGGACATTAACAAGATAGCAAAGTCACAGCCTCCCCACCCCTCTTTGATTGTAGTGGGTTCATATTTTCATCTCCTCCAGAGCTTTGGTATGTACTTTGAATCATGGATGAAGTATTAAGGTGATTAAATGCCTTTAGCTTTGATGAGAGAAATGTCTTATGGTCTGGGAAAAGTCCTAACCCTCTTGTCATCTGTCAAGTTAATTTGTCCCACTGCATATTGTAAGTACAGGCTTTGGTAAGAGGTGGAGGCATAATGTTTGTGTGTCCTAGAAGCACGGTGGCAGTTTTATAACAATAGTGTTTTAGAGTTTTCTGTGAGTAGTCTTGATAAGAGGTAGTTCTTTCTAGTTTTTCTCCCATGCTGAAAAATAACTTTTCCAGTGGTGGTACTAGTGTAAGAAATTCAGTGTCAAAAAAAGTATTTTTTTTATGTTTTATTTTTAAAGAATATAACCGACACGCATTGTTGGGCCATTATTGCCCTTGATATAAGCAGGCCTAGGAATCACAGATATGAGACTTGAATTAGGGAGTCTGAAAGAATGTGACCATGCATAGGTTTTGCTACCCTATGAGCCCATGGACACATTTCAAATGCAGTGTTTAAACTGATCTGACATCCAGGCTTAGCCTTAGGCAGGGCCAATAATTCCATTGTTCTCAGCAAATGTCTGAAATAGATATTCACCAGTCACCTGCTATGGTGCCACCCTTTTTACAAGACCAGTAACATACCTTCAGGTGTTGTACCATTTGCCTGCCTGCATTAATACAGTCTCTCTCTCTGCCTCTCTGCTAGACTCACACAAGTCTGGCGTATTTTGCCAGTTTAGACTGTAAGAAGTAGAAATTCTCTCAACTCTGCTAAAGTGGTTATTACTATGCAAGTCTTGTGCCATATAATCACTTGCAAATTGTAAAAAGTGGGTAACAAGTTAAACAAGGCCAGTCTTATAGTTTTCTGCTGCCAAATTCAGGTTGAAGTGGTATTTAAGCAATGCTTCGAGGAGACTTGCTAATACCTTCAGCCATGGTTGTTTTTCCATGTCAACTTTTTCTCCGACTCTCTCTTCGCCTACCATCACGCTGTTGACTTGTACAAGGAAAAGTCCCTGTAGCTCTGAGGATGCCACTGCATTAGATGCAGTTCTTTGCATTTCTAGGTTTCTACTTCTTTTCTAGGTTTGTGCCCTTTCTGGCTTCACACCATCATTCTTTCCTCCTCATTCTAATTGGTTGATGTGGGTGACTAGCAGGAAGACGGTTCATTCGTAACCTTGCCGTGTTACTGAATCAATTTCTGCCAGACAGAATCTATTAGATTTAATACAAACTCAGTTTAAGCGGGGCCAATTTCCCCAGATGACCTATAGCAAGAGTGCACTGGAGAAATTGATGGTGTAAAAGGACTCTATTTTGCTGCCAAGAGCCCTCATGTGGGCTACAAGGACAGCTGGATGGGATAAGTAGCGAGAAAGTGTTGGTAGTGGTGACGGTGTGTGTGTGGAGTTTGGTGGGAGGAGGTGTTAGAGGAGCCAGTGCAACCTCAGATTCGCAATTTCTGTTGCTTATATATGGGTGAAGTACAACCACACACACGCACACACCACACGCACATTACCATTACCACACACACACACACACACACAGTTTGAACCCCATCTAAAACCCTTCTGCCTGCCATGAGCTTCCACACACAGACACACACTCTTTTATCATTCTGTACAACTATACACAACACATTTACAAAGACATTCACACACACCTCTTTGTGCACATGGATAAATGTCACAGCTGTACGCTTTATATTGATTTTATGGAAGATATAAGGTGAAATGATGGCCATGTTGTGACATCTACAGGTACGTGGTCTGCCACAGGATTTGCCAGGTGGCAGGAGATGGGAAAGGCTGATATGTTTATGTAAAGACCTTATCTTGTCCTTTCGTTATGGAAATGTGAAGAAATCGTTTAGCTTCGCCCGGCATCTTGGCTCACTTTGTAGGCCACCTTCTCTCTTCTATTTTGTGACAATACGTCTGTATCTGTTTATGTTTGTTCAGACATGCTTACGAATGTGAGACAGGAAGTACAGCCTGTGTAGATGTCTGTTTTTGTGTGTGCTTTTTATGCTCCTTTACACTCTTAGCAGAACGTCTTCTGTATCTTCCTCATGCCAATTTCTGTTCCCTTGTTTTTTTTTCTTTTTTTTCTTGAACCTCCTTCCTAAGATGGAAATCAGTTACCATCATGACTGACTGGGAAACAGCTTCAGCAGACACTTCATTATTTACCTCTAGCACCAGCCTCGCCTCTTCTCTCCCCTATCCTCATTTTTTCTCTCTCTCTCACACACACACATACACTGTCTCTCTTTCTCCCCTGAAGCCCGGCTGTTGACAAGCAATTTTAAGTGAGCCTAAATTTAAAACTCAGCTGTGTCTCGGGATGCCGACGGGTATCGCAGAAGTCCTGAGACAGTGGTTGACGGGTCCCGGAAAAATGTGTTAGCGGAGTAATTGATGCGATGTGTTTTATCTTCCTCATTATCCCTCACGGTGCGGAGACATTGGAGAGATGGCTGGGTGGCTGCACATCCTTTCTGAATGTGTGTGTTGGTGTGTTTGTTTGGTGCAGGCAGCTCTGACAACTCATCGGGGCTCTGCTTAGTGAGTCAGCCAGCCGAGTTGACTGCGAGAGTACAGATGGTGGTTTGGTTGGGTTGTGCTCTGTACTTCAGTGCCCTGGTAAACTGTGACCAGTGTCTCATAATAGTGTTCAAGGAACACACATCATGTTTGTCGAAGGCTGTCCATTTGGTGCAGTTCCCTGGTAAATGATAAGAACACACCAAAAATGATCCGTGATGAATTTTTTATGCAAGAAGTAGGTAAATAATAAAAATAAAATATGACTCAGCTAAACTTCTGGCTGAATGTTTTCTGTTCAGTCTAATTACTTCAGTCCATACTCTGTTTATAGCTTTGCATCCTCCAGCGCCATATGTCCATGTTTTCTATATACTCCATAATTACCAAGCTAACCAACAGACTTGATGTTTTCTGTTCAGTGCTAAAATTATTAGTTGTTAAATCAATTAGCCAATGAACAAAAAAAAATCCCCCTCAATTTGAATAGAAGTCAATATTTATGAAACAGAAATTACATTTTTTGGTTCCAGCATCTCAAATGTGAGAATTTGTTGCTTTTCTCTGTTTTATATTCTAAATTAAATATTTGCAGGATTTCAGATTGTTAGTCTGACAACATAAGCAATTTGAAGACATCCCCTTAGGTTCTGGGAAATTGCTTTCTCACTATTTCTTGACATTTTTGTAGCCCGAACAATCCACTATGTCAAAAAATAAACATCAGATTAATCAACAATAAAAATAAATGTTAGCTGCAGCTCTAATCCCATTTTTGCTTGGTGTTTGTCTCTGCAGAACAATGTAAAAACAAACTAGATGTTCTTCCAACTCCATTACATAAACTGGTCCATTTACTTTGCAAAGTCAAATTTGCCCCCCATTTTCTAGAATCAAGGTGTCAAAACTGCAGTGGACTCAGGTTTCATGAGATTTTTCCCCTGAGAGTTGCTCTGCACTCACTCAGTCATTTGACACTACAGGTCTTGTTATGGTTCCCACAAACCAACAAGCCTTATGTCATCATCTGCTGGGTGTTGACCCGGAGAGTAGCATGATGTCATTTGATATATGAAGGGAAAGTGGTGATTTATTCTGCATATGGCAGCTGGGGGTTGGGGGCAGGGACTGCACTGATATACTGTACTGTATATCATCACTGTTGTGAAATTTCAGATCCTATCTCACACTTTTCAACCTAAAACAAAAACAGATCTCTTCCACCTGTGTTCTCAATTCTCATGTGCTCTAATAATATCAAAAGTCACGCAGTGTGGTTTGGGATGAGAAGACCATAGAAACAATGAATGGCAAAACAATGATGATCCTGCTATTGCTGAAATGTAGTCCTGTCTTAGCTCAGCTGGGTTCCTGTGGGGCCCAGTCACTGCATTAGAATGTGTTAGATGGAAAAACCAGGCCTGTAGACAAAATGTGTCTCTTTTTTTGTAGCAACTCAATTACTTGGCCTTTACCCCTGGGAAGTCGCTGAATCTCCCCAAAACTAAAAACCTATTTCTCTTTTATCTCTTTCAGACAAACCTCCTCACTTCACACCGGCCCAGCCCCCTGATGGTAAGTCCTCTGTGGTTTTTTCTCTGCTCACCCTCAGACCTCAGATGACCATCGCTGCCTTTGAAGTGGGCAGCCGTCTGTGTGCAGTGCCAGATTTGGCTGCTCCGCTTTTTGTTTCTACACTGTTGGTATGGCAGGCACGTGGCCAGGTTCGCACAGGGCTTTGATGTGATGAAGATCTTTTGATGACTTGATTTGATCTTCTCCACACAGCTAGTTGGGCTAATGTTCAATACCTATTACCACAGCAGTGTTCACATCCTTCTGATAGAGTCTAATAGGATAATTCTCCCCCATCCCTGAGTAATCTACGTTACTTTAGGATGCTGGGGTTTTGTAGATAAGCAGCACCATCACCTCACCTTGTTGTCCACATGTTCTCATCCCACCTGACACATATAGATCTTTGCAATGGGTGCTGCATTGTTTCATATGTTTTCTGTTAATTTCCGTTAATTAAAAAAACAACAATTTATTTCCAAAATGGTGGATCTCGGCAAGCTTTAATTGGAAGGTAAACAGCTGGTTTTCAAGCTGCTATCATGAATATTTATCAGAGACAGCACTGGGAGACAGTGTTTGATAGACTTTGGTGTTGTATTTTTTTATGGCACTGACAGAGAACCAGGAATGGACTCCTACTAGTTCAAAAGGTGTTGTATCATCCGGCTTGTGTGCCGACTACAAAGCCAGAGGTTTGGTGGGAGAAAACACAAGGAGAAAATGTTTGTAATGATCCCAGCCGGCCAGCTGATGCCAGGGACAAAAGGCCACAGTGGGGGCTTGCTGAGTCTGTTTCTGATAATTGCTCCATAGGCCAGCTTGTTTTGGAAAAGCGGCGTGCGAAAGATGTCAGCTTAAAAAATGTATCAAATTAGAGGTGGTTTATTATGAATGTGATTGTCTGGCGGAGTCGGGACAATAGGCTGTTCACTGTGAATGCGTAATGGCTGTACTGTTTGGCTTCAAGAAATAATTGTGCTTGATTGGAGCATTTGTCAACTTGGCCTCACCTCAACACCTGAGGAGTATATGCGATATCTCTTTTTTTTACTCTTTTTTTTGTACCCCCTTTGTGCCTCGTATCACAAAACACTGCAGATTCAATTGCAGCTGGCACACTTTTACAGCACCTATTTGTTTTTGTCTTAATGACAGATGAAATTGACTTGACAAATCATTATATCTCATGGAGAGGTCTCTATTTGTCTGTTTTTTGAAGCAAATGTTGCCTTAAAATTTGGCTTTCCACTGGGAAAATGAGAAACAGTATGCAGGCAGTGAAGCAGCCCATTTCTGTCCTCCATTGAATTTTCCTCTACAAAAGAAATAACGCTCTGCTTATCGATTGAGCCACTCATTTCCCATGTATTAAAGTTTTTGCTGTCTGAGGGGCACAGTTTGTTTCTGCACTAGTCAACCGTTTAAAAGCTGCTGCTAGCCCTTAATTACATTTCCAATAGTTCTGTAGGCTTTCCATCAGCAGCCTATGCTGTTTTAATATGCCAAGCAAAACAAAAAGCACAGTCTCCAATCAGCGGGGTAAGCCTGCCCCGTGGGACGCAGTTTCTCTGGGTCATTTAACGCTGGAGAGATTAGTGAGACAATTAGAGTTGGCCCAAATACGACAGTAGGCCACTTGTTGGAGATGTATGGTTTTTGTGGTGGTGGAGGGGCAATTTAGAAGATGTTGTAGACCAGCAGAGGGCTAATATAGCTCTGCCATTAGTCAAATCTGCTCCAAAGATCACAGGGTTTTTTCTACTGAACTTGTCCTCAGCGCCAAGGACGCTCTGCTCTCCAGTACTTAATTACAGGAAATCGCAGACAAGATACCAAGGAGTCTGCATTTTTAAACAGCCTAGTTTGTCTCTGAACTGCCGTTGATGAGATGTCCTTATTAGCACGAGGAGATTCTTCAGAAAGTAAAGGAATTTGTTCTGCAAATTAGAGCGAGAGAATCTTGGGACTTGCTGTGGGAAAATGCAGGTTCGGCACAACATGAGCAAAGCTTTTAGATGATATTTATGGTGTGCGCCACCCGCAAATAGCTGACGAATCCTCCCCAATGAATGGCCTATAATCACTAGTCAGAAAAGTGACAAAAGTCACAAAGCAGCCTTTAATTAGGCTCTTTCTTTGAAAGCTCAAAGCAGTAGTTGCTTGGCTCAGGCCACACTCATTATTGCCTGTCGTCTCCTGATAATAGGACAGTTGTTGCGTGTTTGGCCAAAGCTAGAAAGCTCAGAGAATTTGCAGCTTGAGGGATTAGCATTGGACTTTGGAGGGAGGGTCGACTCCGAGAAATGTTTGATGAATGAGGCTCTTGGCCTCCAGTTGTCAGTGTCCAGTCCAGTGAAAACACAGAACATGTTTGTCCACTGGTTAAGGCCATAGGAATGAGGCACCAGTAATATCATATACACTGTAATTCATTTTATTAGAGATTTAATAGGGATTGTTACTAAGCTAGATATTTATGTGATTTATAGCAAATCTAGTTGTAACTGAACAAGGATTCTATTCTGTCTCAGGTTCTTGAGGCTGAGAGGAAAATCAGGTGTCGATGACTCCCTGGAGGTGTCCTTCATTTAATCCTATTACAACCTTAGGTGACTAAACACTGGCCAGACAAGATCCAAAATAGGCCAGGGACTCAAAAGAAAGAAAGTGTAATGGAAGAGTGGGGCCTTAGACAGTTCAGAGGTCTCTTGTGACTGTAGCCGTCTCCAGCACAACCTGCCTGGCAGGAACCCATTCGCTGTGAATCCTTCAATTTCGCATTTGTCACTGACAGCATTCCCCAGAGGATACTCCTCACTGACAGACAAAATAAACTCTTGGACTGAAATGTGATTTGATCTAAGACGGTGGGACGTCAGGAAAAAAGTGCCAGCGGGCTCACTTACACTTTGAGAACACTACCACTTCCTAAAGAATTGACATAACTCTTTGTCAGCTCAGGGAGAATACAGTTACTAAGCGCTCCACACCCATTACCCCCTCAGATGGGACACACACACACAGACACACACGCACAAACATCCGCACATGCTCACATACTCACACAACGCTTGTGTAATTTATTCTGCTGGAGCCTTTCCCTGTGTTCTTGACAGTAAGCCTGACTCTGAGAGAGGCTGAATTAATTATGACTCCTCGGCCTATCTTAATTAAATCTTTTCACATCATAGATTTCACACAACAGAGGCAAAATATCTACCTCATCTTTTAGCCAGGGTGGGGGTACTGGCTGAGAATGTCTCACATCAAGATATCAAAGGTACACTGTAAAGTTGCCTCTCCAGGATTACGATTTCACAGAAGAGTTGTCATGTCCGGCTTTTAACAGAGAGCAGCTTGTTATCCCGCCATTGTGGAGGCTGGTGGGGAAAAGCAGTGCGGGCAGCAGGCAGCCTTGACTTTATCAACGGAAAGTTTGTTGCCCTTTTAAAGTACACAGAGCTTTCAAATTGCACAGCTGAACTCTGTATCCTCACCTTGGGTCAGGGTAGCCTGTCTTGTTTTGTGTCTCTGGACCGCTTTCGTGAGAAATTAGTAAGTAGGGTTTTTTCATAAACAAAGGTCAAAGGTAAAGGCAAACGAATTAGCCAAGTCCCATCAGCCCCACATCTAACCATCCATCTTTGACAGCGTTCCCACTCAGGCTCGCCTCACCTCACCTCAGCTTACCCAGTATTGATCTGCCAAGATAGGTTAGAAGCAGTTGTCCAAAGAGGCAAAAACAAAAATATTAGTCAGAAAGGAGAGAACTGAGTGGGCTGGAGCTGTAAAGTGCAGTACTATTTGCTTTTGATTCCCTATGACACAGAGTAATTGTTTACACAGTTAGTGATACGGGTTTGTTTTGAGATCCCTGACTGCGAAGCAACCCCTCGCTGACTGTCGATGCAGGTTATTCCAGGACCTCAGACCTGGTAAGGATCAACAGTTCTTTGATGTGGATGAAGAGCACACTGAGCTATCTGTGGCTGTGATCAGGAACCTGTCATCCAGTGACCCTGATAGCCATGTTTGATTTCTTGGCATTAGGCCTGTCTATCTTATAGAAACTGTACAGAGGTGTGATCTCTGCTCTGCAGTATTGCAATCCATGTATCAGCCTCCATTCAGCTTTTTAAATGTCCACTCGTTTCCAGATAAATAAACAGAAAGCCAGGATCCAAGTCGATACATTTTTCAACATGTTTTTTTTGCATAGCCTTTGACTCATACTTCAGTCATGAATATACAATACCTCCACACTGATGAAAGCTTCCTGTGATGGCAACTGTGGGGTCGGTAACTTTTTATTTTCCCTCGTTAGTCGCAGAGTAAATTCATCCAAACTTTGTACGACTGATTCCCCTCAATAGATTAGAAAAAAACAAACAAACAATAAAATAGAAAATAAAACAGATTTCCAGTATGCTGACTTTATAGAAATAGAAGGAATGAAATTAGCAGGATAAACAAAACCCACCGACAGTATGAATCCATTGGAGCTAATTAATAGTTTCTAGCTGCTTATTGAAGCCTTTTTCACTCAGCATGACTGTGTAGAGGGATGGTGGCAAACCCACCCATTCTCAGCTCTTTGTCATATATTGGATGTAATTAGCATGTAGCACGGTCTACTTTCACTTCAAATGAGCTCCCCATGTTCTTTGCATGTCCATTCAGCACCAGTGACAGACTACATCGTTCATTCCTTCTCATTAACTCAGCAGCTAAGTTATTTTAAACTCAGTCGTCTCACCACTTTAAGCTGTGATAGGCAGGCGCTAATTTAATTGTTGGGTGGCAATGTCAGAAAATAACCACACTGGGAAATGTAACCGTTGCAACGAATTTCATTGTCAGGTTGTTAATTAGAGGAAAATAAGTCTCTTGCCGTGTCAACGTGTTGCTGAACAATATTGCGCTCTGATATCCTGATATTAGCCCAGTCCTGCATCACAGTTTGTGTTTTCCTTATTAGAAAGTAGAAGTTAATGGAGCATTTTGCTCTGCGTTGACAATATCCACACTGTTCACACAGATTCTATATGTATGTCTTAGTTTTCTGCAGAAGCAACGGTTTCTGTGAGAGTCAAGCATCTGCAGTTCAGTGCTCTCTTGCTCGCTTTCTTTTCTGTCAGACACACATGCACACATGCACACTGTTACTGTCTTGAACATTTCACCCCTTGCTTCTTGTTTTTCTTCACTCAGCCAGAAACATTGTTTACAGATTGCAGTTGAACTTCAGGATGTGTGCTTGAACACACATACACCACACTCAGCACGCACGTTACGGAGCCTCTAACATCTGATTTTACAGTTTGGATCAACTTTTTTCTGTGTGTGTGTGTGTGTGCTGTGTAAATGTCAAAGTGTGTGTGCTTTGTGTTCCTGTGTGTTTGTATTCCTGCTGAGTGTGCATGATGAATTTGTTGTGTGTATGTGTGTGTGTGAGGCCAGGAAACTATCCATCCTGTATCTCCCGCCCTCAACCTGACCCTGAGACACACACACACACACACACACACACACACACACACACACACACACACACACACAAGAGTGAACAAACAGATTTTCCCTAAAATTCTCAAATTTTAAGTGGTGATATTAAGTTGTTTGTACTTGTTTTCTCTACTAGTACATTTATAGAAGTTTTGTCATGGCAACTAGATGTGCTACTAGTTGTGGACCAGTCCGGTGAAATCCCAGTAGAGCCCCATTCTTTCATCCTGGTAAACATTTTATTCATAATTCACTGCTCGTATGGCTGCTCCATCTGCAGCAAGCAGCAAATCTCACCCCCTGTTAACAAGCACACACACACACACACACACACACACACACACACATACACACTCAGTGGGTAGCTCTTTGCCTACATTTGTTGTCGTCATCCCCCTTTCTGGACCTGACGTCAACTAGAATCTGTGTGTGTGTGTGTGTGTGTTGAATACATGTGTTCTGCTCCACTGGACACAATTACAACACACTGACACATGGCCCAGCAGCATGTCAGCGACACCATTTACGCCCCGCTAGTTTTTTTTTTTTCTTCCCCCACATTATGAGGACACACACACGCACATACAACACACACCATTCAGAAATGGAGGTTTCATCAAGTTGTGCTTTGGTTTGCGTGTATGTGTCTGTACAGCAGGCTGATCCTCGCTGAGCTTTAATAAGATTTATGATAGCAGAGAGTGAGACGGAGGGCAGACGCTATTGAGACAAAGAGAGAAACAAAGAGAAAAAGACTGTAAATCACCATTATTTGAATGTTTCTGTTTGGCCCTTTCCCTTGGTGCAAAGAAACTCATAGAAATACAGATAATATACAGTATATATTATATATTGTAGCCTGGGGAGTGAGGGGAGACAAGATTTTATACGCCACAGTGTGACATATTTAGACTAGGGACATAGTGGAGGCTGAAGTTTATCCACTTGTCAAAGTCTAAAATACCATTCATTAATGTTCCTAGGGCATTTATGCAGTTTGTACTGTATATGTTAGTCCTGGGATTGCTGATTTTGCCCTCCAGTGGTCAGCGGGTTTGCTCATGTGTGCACATAGCAGACACTGAGCCACCACCGTCTTCTGTGAGGCAGGAATAAGAAAGAATAATAATGAGTATATTTTCAGACGTGCGTTGTTCCTTCCTTTTTCTTTCCCTGTAGTTCAAAAGAAAAAAATCCCTCTAAAATGTATTTTACTTACACAAATCAGACCATCAGCTAAGTTGCCTTAAATTGACCTCTGCTTTGTACAGGCAGTGAAATCCAATAGTTGTATCTGATAAATGCTGAAACTAATGAAAAGTTGTACTGGAAGAATTATAGGGTGCTTACACAACTCTTATGGGTTGACTGAAATGACACTCGCTCAAACTGTAATAGGCCTGATATGGAGACAGTGGACATGCATGCGATTCTGCACACACATGAACATGTGCAGTGTCCATGCTTGTGGGTGCGTTCAGTCCAGAGAGCCATATATTTTGGGTGATGGAGCCTGTGACCCTAGCAGATGAAAAATTTTATGTCACACAGATCCTCGTGACTACACAGATATGGAAATGGAAAATATAATTTGGGCTTAAGTGGTCAGCATTCAAACCATGGAGATAACCAGCCATTCAATTTAAAAAATAAAATCCAGCGCTGAGGCAGCCAGTCTGAGAACCAACAACATCCTTCTCCCCTGGTGTCATTTTATTTTCTATTTTACAACCAATCACTGTTCTCCAGCTGTGCTGTAACTGTGGAGAGGAGGAAAACATCTATCTATCTATCTGTCTGTCTGTCTGTCTGTCTGTCTGTCTGTCTGTGTGGTAGAGAACAAATAAAGAGCGTGCTTAGTATTCCAGCAACCTTGCATGTCCGCCTGCTTGCTCATTTCCATAATGAGAGAGAGAGAGAAAGAGAGAGAGAGAGAGAATAGAATAAAAAATTGAGGACGATTTGAACAATTTAACTGTTGTGTTTATTTTTTGAACAGAAGATGGAATTTATTGTGTGTTCCTTGATTATACATATACATGTGGGAGCCTTAGCGTGTGGCTCTGTAATTAGGCTATTTGAACAGGGTTTATGTTTTGGAATAGTTAAGTTTCCACATTCACACAGCGTGATGAGCATAAAAACAGAAAGTCCAATGAAAAGTGTCAAAGGTTTCTCGTAATAAGCCGCCAGGCAGGCTGGTGTGTGCCTGAATATCTTCTCAGCAGAGCTTGTTTTTCCACTGGAGTCTCATGTACCCCAGTACACTCTGTAACTCCATAATTAGGGGTTGGTGTCACTGAAGGCAAACACTGTGTGTGTGGCGCTACTTGTGTGTGTGTGTGTACTCTTGTAACTTGAGGATACTGCTGCATTTACTGTAAATGGTCCAACCCTTTGTCTAGGTCAGGGTCGAGGGTTACATGGAAAAATGCATTTCTTTTAACATGTTTTCAGATTTGGATTTTTTTTCTAACAAGGATAAGAATATGAGAGTTGTAATGAAAAGATTCTGTTGATTGCATTTTGGGAAATGTAGATTTTAGTCCTATACTGTAAGTCTCTTTATGGTTGTGCAATATGACCTTTTTATAGTCCAGTTAAAGGAGAAGATTTGTTTTAAAGACAACAATAGAAGACATTTTTTTATTTTCCTAGAGTCATTTTGTGCACTCTAGTGTGAAAATTATGTGCCTTCACTCCAGTAAGTCTGTTTTAAACTTCCTTGACAACATAGACACACACACACACACACACGCATCTTGTAGGAAACAAGGAATCCAGTGTGAATCCCTCCACATGATGTGTACTAGCTGTGACATTTCCCACTGGTGTCAGACAGCTCTCATCTCCCACAGCTGTCTCCTGTCACTACACTGCAAAACTTCATCTCGCAGTAGTAAGTCAGTTATTACTGAAAAATTTTCCTCAGCAGGTTGAAACATTTTTCATTTAACATTTTAATTTTGGCGTCTCATTTCTAATTTTCCTGAATTAAGTGACGGATTGGCTCCACCTCCACTTCATCAAGAATGATCATGAATGGTAGTACTTAAGCTTCTTGCTTTTAGATCATTCCTGATAGATTGAATCAGTGTTTAATCAGCTGTGATGGAGGCAAAATTAGTGTTTGAGGGAAAAAATGCTTTTACAGACTCCGCACTTTTTTTCAGTGCACATTCCTCTTCTTAATCCCTCTGCTCTCTATCTCCTCTCTACTATACTCCCTCTGCAACCAACACACCAACACAGGCACTACCACAGACTAAACTACAGTCCCAAACCATGCAGTACATACACATAAACATACACAAAACAGCAGTCCAACCCCCAACTGTGGCTACAACCTACCAGGTGAGTTTTTGTACACAAGGATGTATGTGGGCTCTAGTGAATAATAAGTGTGTGTGTGAGTATGTCTGTGTGTTTGTTTGTGTGTGTGTGTGCGTGTGTGTGTGTCCAGTTCAGTACATTAGTTGTGGATGCAGCACATGCATAAAGGGACTGCTGTAGAGAAACTAACTTATTGTAACTCTGGTTCATGGTTTCTCTGGAAGTGTGTGAGGGCAGGAGGAAGAAGGAGATGGTTAGATTGACAGTGAATCATAAGATGGTAGGAAATAAGGTTGATTTTTTTTTTCTCTTTTTCATTTGTGAACTTTGCTCTAGTATGTGCTTTATAATCTTTTCTCTTTTCATTTCCAACAAGACGTGGTTTTGTATTAAGGTTTTACAAGCACAAAACATTGGTAACTATGAGTACAATGCTGAAAAGAAGTAGGAAGAGAAAAAACTGAGATGGAAGTGAACAGGGAGGGAAAGAACAACAGTAAGAGTAAGAAGGAAGGGAAGGAAATGAGGAAAGAAAATAGAGGTAAGAGGGGAGAGGAGAGCGAGGGAGAACTAGAAGAAAAGAAGTAGAAGGGAAAGAAAGACAGAAATTAGGCTAGGAGAGTGATGGCATTGTAGGATGGCCAACAGCTCAAACATAACTTCTCCCACCATCCTGCATACTCAGAATATGAAGTTATCATCGTTTAGAAATTGACCTGAACAGAAATTCACCTTCGATTTATCTCCCACTCCCTCCTTCTTTTTTCCTCTTCCTCCGTCTCCCAGAAATCCCTTCCACTTTGCCCCAGTGCTGAGGGCTTGTCAGCCTGGGGGGAGGACTTATCACTTCTAGTGTGTGTGTGTGTGTGAGCAGGTGTGTGTTCGTCAGAAGCAGATAGAGAAATGTAATTAAAACAGGTCGGTCCAATTGGTACCTCTCAAAGACCACTGCTTGCGTTGGAGTAGTCTCACAATGCAGCGCTCCATCAAAAGCTCAGCTTTTAGTAAAAGATCAAAATTGGTTCAATCAAGCCAATAAATCACTGCAGAGCTCAAATCCAAGTCAGTGGTCATTGGTATATTTTCTCAGTCAGACATAATCGCAGCATGTGGTCAATACATTTACTTCCACGTTGGGTGGGGTTTAATACAAAGACTCAAAGCCATGTAACACTCATCAGTCCCCTGAGAGGCAATACATTTCCTCTTGTTCAAAATGAGACTTTTATGTGCCAGCAGAAGCACCACGAAAAAAAAAGAATGTGCAATTACCTCAGCGCCATGCTGGGTTCATCTGATGCCACGCTACGATTCAATCACTTTCCCCACCCCCCTGACTAGTTCCATTATAGCTGAGAGGAACAGGGATTGGTTTGGGTGATGATGTGAAGCTCCCTATTTTTGTCTTTCAATCAGATAACGGAGTTTTTCAGTATTTTTCTTCTCCTTGTCTATCCTGTCTGGAGTGGCTCTGAACTGGAGCTGTTAGAGATGGCAGCCAGGTTCAGCACTCCTGTTAGATGGCAGCACAGGTCAGGAGCTGCTACAGAGAGTCAGGGCAGTGTGACTTGGGCAGATGGCAGCCAACACACACACACACACACACCTAAACACACACATTTTCTGTTCCTGGGGCAGTGTTAGATTGGTCACAGTAGTCCTCCTGCAAAAGATGAGATATGGTGTTGGCGATAGGAAGTGGGTAGCTTCAGGGACTGAGCACATGGACACACACACATGCTCACATACGAACGCATGCATATATATACACACACACCATCATTAGTATGCACCAGCACACCCTCTAGCCAATGCAGGTAAACAAACAGAGATTGGTGTTTATCAAAGGATGCACCATAAAGCCAACTTAAGTAGGAGATTATATCTAGTCCTTGCCTGCTGCTCACTGACCAAATGCATTTTTTATGGAAACTCAAACCTGCTCAAAATGGGCTTTTTGCTGTATACACCAGCGCATATGAAGTAAACACTGATACAAGGTAAATTATGTTCCAGTCCAGGCCTGTTCACTGAACGGTTCAGGGATCTGTGGGTGGATCCCCATGAAGCTAAATTTTGCAAACAGCCATACATATTTAACTGATGCAGCTTTGAGAAACTTTTTAAATTTTTAAAAGTCACAATCTGCAACATTTTCATATAAATACATTTCTGTTCTGCTGCTCCCTCCTGAAGTCCATTGATGTAACGTAGTGAATTATTCTGTCTCTATCCAGTCATCAGAGGTATTACATTTATTCTAAACACTGGGGGAAAGTCCTCTGTTGCTCAGGAAATTATGTGATGTACATGCAGCTTATTTGGAACTGGGTAGTTACTTCTTAACTACAACATTAGGACCTAGTATCAGGAATTTTTTAGTGGAAAAATAAAGGAAAGAGTGCGACTGATAGACTACAGAAAATACAGTTACACAAATGACACTGTTGACTGTCTTCTTTAGTTTTCTTTATTAAAACAATGTGCCACATTTAATTTGTCACTGAGCAGGTAATGTACAGTCAGTTAATCAGTTTGTCACTGAGAGCAGCTGCCTGCTGTGGCTGGAAACAACGCTGCTTAGAGCAGTCGCTACCAGTGACATTTTTCACGCTGCACATACTAATTTGATCCATTGTTGATTTGAAAATGTTGATTAGTGCAGCTTAAATGATTCTATCTTTAAACACGGTGGAAAATAAAACAACTGGAAAAATCTGGCCTTTTTGGACATTATTTAAAGTTAGTTGGTATAAAGGTTTGCAGAGAGCCCAACTTACATAAATCCTGTCTTTTTAATGATCTTGACCATTTCTGTCACTGAACACATTATGCTAATGGACGGAGTCAAGGCCTGCTCTGTCAAAGAGCCGCTGCTGCTTTTAGAGGGAGTGTTCAGGTTCATCAAGCTTTAATGAGCTAGGAGAGAAATCGGCAGAGACATTGCACACTTGACTTTATCCCAGCACACTCCTCTGAACTATATGCAGAACGCAGGTACAGTAGCGCTGTCAGTTGTTTTAATTTTTTTCGAAGCTCTCTCTTTTTATTTAGGAAAAGGTTTTCAATCTAGATTAAACACAGCTAATATTGCACATAATGAAAAACAGGATTATCACAGTAATGCTTTTTACCTTCCTAAAAAAGGGAGACCCGGCTGTGAAGAGGGGTTGTAAAAGCTCAACCAAAGCTTGTGCTTCAGTCTCTATTGTCTCTTCCTGTCTGTTTTGTTTTGAATTGGGTTTTTACTGTTGTTTCTCAAGAGACTCTGGGAAGATGTAGCTACATTATCAAAGAAAGATATATGCCTGAAATTTATTCCCACATCCTTTTCTAAATATTTTAAATGTTTTCGCTTACATTTGTAAGACATGGCAAAGTTTTAGTTTCTTGGTTGATGCTGACGTCTGCATGGATGAGCCATACTGGATGGACGGAGATTGGTTGGGACAGGGAGATCACAATGCATCAAAAAATGTCAGATCAGATAGGATGAATTTGGGTCACTGTGGCAGCAGAGAAGACAATGTAGATAAGACCAGAGCAATTACAGACTGTTAATGATAAAAGCGATTTTAAAGATTAACAGGTGAGAATGTCATGATACACCCAGCTCACAGTTTGGTTTGATCCACAGATTTAGGTTCATGGCTTGTTATCACTTTACTTTGGATAAAATGTGATGATAGATGATATAATTCTGAACAAAGTCCTGTTTAAATTCAGTTAAAAGCCGAAAATCGTCTTAACAGCAGGTCAAATAAAGACTAAAACCAAAGTTTCATTCCCAAATTAGCCCAGGGCTTTTTTTTTTCTTTTACTAGGATTATTTCTTACTGGACAAGATTTAAATTTCATTGTAAATCATGCTGTGGATGCAGCTGTTGCAACTTTTATGCGAACTCAATACTTCTGTACAATATAAAACAGTCTTCGGCTTTTTGACGAAGAAGAAAAACAAACCTCAGGGTCCATCTGTCTTTTTTTTTTTCTGGAGCTTTAAGCTGCATGTCACAGGCTTCATCAGGTCTTCATCTACATCTGTTATCACTAAAGTTTCACACTTAGACTCCACACTTGTGATAACAACTGAGTCACCTCCTTGACAATTGAGCAAACGCCATGTCATTTCACAGCCAAATTTATTTGACCCCAAGATGCATACTATCAAATATCTACACCATGATATTTTGTCAGACAGACCTCCTTTACTGTACAACCCTCTCAAACGTTCATGTGAAACATAAGGTTTCAGTTAATCTTCTACATGAATTTTATTAATCATACGGATGGAAGAAGTTACATACAGATATGTGAGTAGAGGGCTCTGTGATGTGTCCAGATTTTTAAATATCACAGATGGAGGTAACATATGCAACACATATTCTGACACTAAGATGCTTCATTATGCTTGCAGTGTTGAAATGTTTCTCCTGCAGGAAATTTCTCTTTGACAGAAGCAGCGCGGTTGCATCCTAATTAAGCTAAGAAAGACACCAGAGTTCATGTCAGTCAGCGCTTCTGTATTTTTGAGCTCTGTAAATTCAGCAGCATGGTGCTCTGCTGCCATTTAGTGAGACTTTTATCCGGCTTTACCTGCTGTGAATGCAAACATATGTAGACCCAGGTGTGAAGTGAAGCCATAACTCAAGGTTGTGTCATCTCACATGTGAGCCGTGCCTCATACTTGGAAACCCCGTCTTAAAGAGATATATTACATCTGCTCTGTAAAGTAGTTGTGTGGTGAGCACATACAGTATGAACTGCGCTGGGATGGTATGACCAGAGGCAGTGTCAGTGAGCAGAATCAAAAGTAAGGATCACGATTTCTCTGCCCCCCTGCCTTGAGGAGCACACATACACACAAACTGAGCCACGCACACCATCTGCATTCACAGTTTGAGCTTCTGCCATGTGGTACAATGTGCAGAGATTCACAAAGATCAGTACGGAAAAAAGGAAACACTTCATAGCATATTCCACCCAGATATGAAACTTTAAACCATTTGGGAAAGATAAGGCACTAATTTGAGCTCTTTGTAATGTAATTATACCTTCACTCTTGGTGCTATTTACCATCCCTGTATTGTTAAAATTCATCGTAATTGGGTGAAGATACAAGAAGCTTAACACCACTGTAGAACACAAGGAACATAAATAAACATATTGCACATGTGGTAATTATACTGGCCCTTATTCTTCTTTTTTCTTGTTTTCTGCCAGCAGCACCTATACAGATCTCAACAAGGTGAAACTGTTGGGTACAGTCTGCACAGTGTTGAAATAGCACCTGTAAGAAATCAAAGCCCTATGCAATAGAGGCAAAAATAGTCAGCGCTTTAGAAATGGAAGTGTTTGCTCTCAAATATCATTGCAGGCTTTTCACCATTTCCCTGCTTCATTTCATTTTGTTTTCCGGAAATTGATTGAAACATTTGCCTTGTCTCTGTCACTGTAGGTTTAAGCATTTAATGCACCAAATGTACTTGAAAAAGGGGCTTTGTCGTGCCTCAGTCCCAGTTTTGTACCTGCTCTGCCACAAGTCGAGCTTTTCGCAGCTTTTAAACCTCTGAATCGTCCACAGTGGGATAAGGACTCAAGGATAGTCAAGGATTATACAGGATTGCTCCTGCATTGCATAAGCTAATATAGATTCTTGTTGCCGTTATGTGTGTCTGGGTGTTGGTAGGGCCATATGCTGCTGCCTGAGGGCCCAGTGAGGGATCAGTGATGAGCAGGAAGCGCTGTGTTATTAATACCCCAGGTGCATCATTGTGAGTCTTGCACAGGCCTTAATTTATTATCTCTCTCACCTCCATGGAGTCACGGATTAATGCGTGCGTTTGTGTGTGTCAGGCATGAATTCCAGCTCCAGCCTTTGTGTCCAAAGTTTCCAGCCCAGGCTTGACTCTGGATCTGGAAAATGCACTTGTGGAGTATGAATAAGGCAATGTTGATCAAACTATTTTTAGACAGAGTGCTGGGAAATATATCAATTATTGAAGCCTGAGTGTGTGTATGTGTGTGTGTGTGTGTGTGTGTGTGTGTGTGTGAGTGAGAGAGAGAGAGTGAGAGCGTGTGTGGGTGTGCAAGCAGGAGGAGTTCTGAGTGAAGAGAGAATTGGTGTAAAGATTAATAATGAAGGGCTGAAGTGTCAAAGACATAGAGTGAAGGGAGAAAAAGGAGGCGGGATAGATGGATGTACAGGTGGAGTGTGTGTGTGTTTTAAGAGAGTTGGGGTTGGTACTGCCTGTCCTTGTTCCTGGGGTGATAATAACTCAGTCCAACACATTTCTCAGCACTGACACTTGACTGGCCCGGAATATTAGAAAAGCCCTCTCGACAATGAAGATTTTGAGTGTGTTTGGTATCAGATCAGTGATGCTCTCCAAGCCATTATCTCCATATTTCAAGTTGGAGTGATGAAGTGATTTCATCTGCTTTTGTTTTCTTTTCATCTCTCAAATGATGTGATAAAATATCTGCAACACTCTTGAGACGTCTTAAATTTTTCACCATGTTTTGCAGCAGGCTAGCTTTTGATGCAGCTATGAAATGCCACTGCTGTTTACAGATTCTTTACACTCAGAGATGTGCAGTCAGAAAGTTTTTGAATTATGCAAATATGAATTTACAGAGGGGTCGACAGATTCTTTGTATTTGCTGATAAGTAAATGCACAGGAAAGTGAATCACGCCTCGTTCACACATACGGATTCAAAGTGGCAGGCTCTCTCTTGCCTCTCACGAGCCTGAAGCTTGCAAGTGTGTTTGTGTTGAGCACGTAATTTACATATTCAGCTCCGATCGGGCAGTTATTTTCTCATGTTACAGCTATATCCATTTCCAGAGCGATGTTTATGCATCCTTTTTTTCTCTCATTCAAGTCCCTGTAGTTAATGTAATGTCGGAAAGAACTGGTAGGCCATTAAACGTGACAATCAGATTTACCTCCAGCTTAAATGACTGTAGTGTGAAACAGCTTTGTACTTTTTTCGCCATTATGGAATCAAAATGAGTGCAACTGGTTGTCACCAGGGTATTTCTCACTCATATCAGAGTATATTTGTGCGAAATGAAACTTTTCTTAACTTCCTTAACGTTGCATCATGGCACCAGCATGTTTTCCAAGCTTCAACTCACACAAATGGGCCTGCATCTGCAGTGTTTGTGACTATGTGTAAATGAGGCATTAAAAGTACTCCAATTATTAAATATAAAACTTTATATATTGCAGAGTTAAGGGACTTGTAGGTGACAAACGAAGGAAAGAAATGTAAAGATCAATTGAGCAGAACCTCCAAAAACACTGAGTCCTGCATTTCCCATAATGCAACTTGATAGGGCCTTTAATGAGTTCAACCTTGGTGACATCATCAGGATTTTCTTAGACTTTAGAAAATTCCTGCAGAGCTACAAAATATATTATTCATCTTTTTGACGCACTGAATATTGTTGTACTCTTCATGGCTAATAAATTGATGTGACATGTGAGAACAATGGAGTGCCCCTTTAACACAGCTAAACTATGATGAAATACCATTTTTTGTGGCCATTCATCATGTCAGTGTGGCAGTAGTGACACTTAAATGTTCTTATTGATCATACTCTCTGATTGTTGCATTCACTCTCTGGGAGTCAGTTAAAATTAAATCCAAATCATGTCCATGCCTACATTCATACATGGTGGTTTGGAAAAAACAAAACAAACAAAAAGCCTAAAATGTTAAACTTGAAAATTTAATTTCTTATTTATTTTTATGAGGAATTTCCTGAAAATAGTTAGACTTTGCCAGCTGTTGTTCCATTGTCATTACACAGCACATAAAAGAATATGAAATATGAAAATGAATTTGGCTCATTGGAAACTGTTCATGACCTGCATGAAAGCCTTTGGAGAAACAAAGTAAAACCTCACAGTGATTCAGTTATATTTCATTCTTTGGTGTAATTTCCTGTGTATTTCCTGCTCTGCTACTGATCTCGTTTCAGTAAAAGAGCCGATGGCTAAAACTGTGTACCTGACCGCCTCAACAGTTATTAAATACTATTCAGTGCAGGGCAGATGGATATTAAAGATACATCAGAGTGACAAAACTGTGTGAGATGTGTCCATCCTTCTATTCAGTGAAACGTTGACTGTACATACTGACTGATGAGGTTGGATTGAAATGTAATCGATAGGGCAGCTATGAGAATGATTTTTTTATTGAATCCATCAGTGTTGTATCAGTGCAAATGTTTTTGCAAGCAAGGCATCAATTCACATCATCTACACCAATCAAGGCCTTTTATTTGAACAGTAGTTTCATACGCACACACACACACACACATACACACATAAAGCATGGGTCAGAGGTCAGACTCCCACCCCCATGTCACTTCCCATTATTTCCAGCCCAATTTCTAAGATGTAAATGGCCTCATGTGGAGCTGAATACTTATGGGTAAGGTTGAGGCATGAATATGGAAGAGTCCCTGCTCCCAACTACACACACACACACACATACACACACCACTGTCTGGCCAGTCAGAAACCCCCACACAAACCAGCTGGAGATCAGCTGCAGGGAGGTGATGGACATTGAACAACCTGACCCCACCCATCCTCATGCACTATTCATGATGACCTTTCCACTAGCTTTTTTCTCCATCCCCAGCACGCACACACGTATACACACACCTCAACCATCATTGGACTGGTCCAACCTGTGGCCCCTGGGTAGCTCAGGCAGGTGCATTTACTGTCACTGCTGTTAACGTTTTAGTCCAGGCACCAGTGAGCATGTGTGCACATCAGTGTGTAGTGTGCAGTAGGGTCACATAATAAAGCTGAGTAGTCAAACAGTGAAAATACTCCTGCACAAATTCAATGACAGCTTGATGGGAAAGAGAAAACATCAGAGCAAAAGGACGGACGGATGGATGGATGGATTTATGTGGATAAATGTAAACGTAATGTGCGTAAGGTACCACAGATCATGGGAAAGTGAAGGTGGTGAAAGTTCATCAACAAAACTTTCCCTTCTTTTAGTAACTTATGATGAGGTGTCCTTGAAGAAGGAACTGTACCACTGCTGTAAAGAATGTGGAAATACATGATTCTAAATGACTGTGTGAGTTGACACAGATTTGTAAAGGTAACACAGAGGATGAAGTGAAGGTTATAAATGACATATTATTAACAAATTAGCTCAGTGGCAAGCATTAAATGACATTATGCTGGTAGATCTAAACCTTTATGTTGCAGGTATACCAGGTTGCTGTTTTTTCACTTTGTGTTGTTAACCCACATATTGCTCTTTATATTGATCACAACAGAGATTACTGTGGTGTGAGTTAGAAAGCTTTGCCTACCAAGCAGCATAAATGAGAATTCTTCATAGAAAGAGTCATTTAAAACCCTGGGAAAGAATAATTTTCTTATTGGGGGACAACAAAGCTTTCATTTATCCAGTCTTGTAAGTATAGCCTGCGTAAATGTGAATACTGAACATGAAAAAAGAGGATATTTTGCATATAAGTTAAAAGCAACTCTGTGATATGAGAGGTTCACTAGTACTGCTGAACTCACTGAGAATGAACATTGTCTGCTTTAAGTCTTTTTTAGCTCATTGTTTTGGTTGGTCGCTTCTCTTAGAACATTTTAAAAGCCTGGCAGCAGAGTTTTATATCAGCTGTAGTCTTTGGATGACATAGTTAAAAAGCTAGGTATTACTGACTTAGATTGACTAGATGGCAAGAGTTAGATGCTATGCTAATGTGTCTCTGTGTCTGTTAAAAGTGTAACTAGGCTGCTGTTTGCTAACACTCCAGCTAGCAAGCTAGTTAACTAGCTATCACCATCTTTCTGCCCTAAACAGTGATTAAAAATTGCTTAATACAACATTAACAAATTAAATCACTCTTTATTAAATCCTGAATCAATCTTTATAAACCTTGATAGGCTTCTGCTAGACACATTTAATGTGGCAGTGAACTCTATAGTCTTTTTATCACAGACACACCATGCTTATTATTTTATTTTATTTTATTTTTATTTGAACCCCTGAGAATATTTAAACATTAGAAGCATTAACATGAATCTGTTTTGGTGCTGGTTATTAGACATCATGATTTATATTTTGCAGCTTAAGCACTGTTCTATGGGGAAATTCTTTTTATGAAATGACAGGGATATTATTACAATAGAAATTGTCAGTGGACGTGAAAAGAATGAAATGCTCTCAATTTGGCCTTGCTGTAATGCATTTAACAATTTCATCATTTTGTGTTAATTGTTCAGTAAAAATAAGTATCTGTTGTAGCCTGCACAGTAATGGATGCTTCAACAAGAGGTGACACACACACATACACAGACACACACACTCACACTTCAGCTGACTTCTTTGTATCTCCTGCTGTCGTGTATAAAAATGAAAATGCTGCATCCATAATGGGCAACAAGGCCCTTGGGTCTCTCTCGCTTGCTGTGTTTCCCTGTTATTTTTCCTAACAAAAGCAGTTGTTACTTTTCATATCTTTACTACACAGATCTCCATAAATTCACACCGGAAAAATACATACCTAACACTACTTACCATATGAATAGCCCTACATTTTGTGTAAGTGATTCATGTTAATGCAGTCTGGCACTGCATTAAATGGAAAGAGAATCTAATGCAATCTAAATTTCAAGGCTGCTCGCCTCAAACGTTCTGGCTTCCTCTCCGATGACAAACTCTCCACACATTTGCCTAGTTTAGAAGCAGCAAGCCCACATACTGCTGCCACCTTATTCTGCCTTCAAGTGCTTTGGGAGATATCATAATTACGTGTTGAGCACAAACGAACAAGCTGACAAAATGGTTAATATGACTCATAAAGTAAGAATTTACTATGATACCCAAACTGCTGAGATATGTTTTTTATGGGGACGGGAGCGTTTCAGAAATGAATGTTTAAAAGTGATGGATTTAATGATGTGTTGGTGGTTCCTTTTGTGTAGATACGTATAAATACCCATAGCCATGTAAACAAACTGTAGAAAGAAATAGAAGAAAACATTGCCTGCTTCATAAACATTTTTCTGTTTTCCTCCTGCAGCTCTCAGTAGCTTTGTCCTGCTCCCCCTCTGAAATGAAACAATAGCCACTAAGTCAAAAAAAGGGTTTTTGTTACAGGGTCCATTTTATATCCAAAAAGAACTTGAATGGGTGACAAGTCATATTTACAGTTTGTGAACTTGGAAGAAGGAGCTTATGAGGAGAGCTTGAAGGCAGTGTGAGACACTAGCAGCCAAATCATTTCAGAAAAGCACTCCATATGAAAAGACAACAAAAGGCTGGAAAGGAGGAACACATGCTGTAATGTTTTCCTGAGCCAAGGACGGCTCCTATCAAAACCAAAATGAAGGTTTCAGGACGGGATATTGCTCTGTGGGGTTCACCTACAGCCCAAAAAGGCCTTGCATAGTTGTAGTATGTCTGTAATCATTCCTCTGCGGCTCAAAAATGAAACGAGGAGCACCAAGAAACCACATTGGTTCCAGGCTTCGTTTTGCATGATCACTCATGAAGCCATGCTTGCGATGTAATTCCACCTGTCTCACTTTCCAAACTTGTCCCCAGCCCACCTAACTGGAGCTGAACTAATTCAGCCTGACATGATCCCCGTTGATATGTTGTCAGGATGCAGCGTCCTAATCGGCCTCAGACATATGTCATTCGGGCTAAGGATCATTAGCGTGCCCTCCAAGGGGAAACATATCATGCAGCTGAGTCGATGATGATTCAGAAATGAATACCTTCCCCACGTTCTCTCTTCCCACTCTGTTCCCAAAGGTAGAAAGGGAAGACGGCCACAGAACGAGCGTGGAGAGCGAGTGCGAGACTGCAGAGACAAAGAGAGGCATTTATCTGCGTTTCCATATGTGTTTAACATTGGGAGATGCTAAATTGCTCAGCCAAAAAGCCTTTAATAGATGAAACATGCTTGCCATATGTCTTAAAAGACATCTCGTTTGCAGGCAATGTGTTTGTCACCACACATTAAAAGTGTTTTCCATATAAATTGGTTGGTGTACGGCGTGATAGATATGCCTCAGAGTGAAAAGGGACAGAATGAGGAGGGAGAGAAACCAGTGTCTGTGAATGAACTATGTTTTGTTGTCATACTGTTGCATTTGTTCACACACTCCCATTTTTATTTTGACACACTTATTGACAAAGAGCGGGAAAGGCGTTGGCACAGCAACAGTGAAATTAAAAGCTGTTCGTAAAGGAGGTTATTTTGATCGTTTTTGCACCTTTGCAGCTGATCTGATCTCAGGTCAGGTCAGGCCTCACACAAACACACTGATGAAATACAAACATCAGCGAACTTGCCCTAAGAGCAGGTAGCACCTACCTGCAGGCTCTCACTTGTTGTTGCACACACACACTTGTTTGTATGTCCTAGAGAGGATGGATCAGCGGTAGGTTTTCACTCTGTTCCACTGGCTGCACACACCATTAACACACACACACACACACACACACACTCGGACACACACACAATCTGGCCTTGGAATGCTTTGTCTCAAAACACACAGCAGTCAAGGCTCCACAAGACATGGAAGCAAACATTGCGTTCCTGCTTTCCATCTCGCCACAGGGCATAGCAGTGGAGAGTTACACAACTTCGATTGGCATTCAGTAAGTGTATATGTGTGTGTTATATGAGAGTTTTTTTATTCCAAAGCTGGTTTGAAGAAACCTAGTGCTCATAAGAGAATTAAGAGGAAACCACCATCACTGATAGCGCCCTCATTTTGAAATCCCAGTGGGAAATCTATACCTGTATCGCATAAATCAAGTTGACGCAGGTAATATGATTTCCATCTGTTACCACAAAAGTAGCTTAAGCTCTTTACAACTACTAATGCTTGAGACTTAGAGGTGGTGCTGACAGCTAATTTCAGAGGGTAAGTGTACCTGAATGACTTACATACTTTTCCAACAAATTTTAAGTGTGCCATTTGGAGCGACCTCAATTTACCTGACATCTGAGCTCCGCTGCAAACTCAATCCAGCACTTGTTTAGCCTCTGCTCTTTTTGTTCAGTCGGAATCTGGATCCATTTGGCTACTTTTCTGTTCTGTTCGAGCAGTTTGCTGAATTGTACATTTTGTTGGATGAATACAGCAGCCATAAAAGTCACCCGCAGTGGCTGACTTAATTTAGTCACTTTCTGCTTTAAGGCTAATTTATACTTTACAGGAGAATTGGTAAGGTTGACTCTCCTAAAGTTTGGTTTGTTCTATGTGAACAAAACCATTGTGTGTTTCCAGATAGTGGAAGGAGGTTAGTGGACAAGTAAAATGACCCTTCTTCCACAACAGATGAACAGACAGATTGTCACTGATGTGAACGGAAACTGCTCCGTTTGTCGACTGCTCAACACAACAGCTGAAACTCAGCAGTATGAGTGTGGTTTTTCCCTAAGATGATCCTGTTTTTAATCTAATATGAACATTGATGAAGTTTTCCTCTTCTTTTATCATCCTCCTTTTCTTCTCTAAGATCACACTGCACACACTCATAGTGCTGCAAACTGCTTATGCTTCATAGTTTCTTGACATTTTTTTTAGCTGTATGTTGTTCACTAACTTTTTCCTGCTGGTCCATTTTCAACATTTAGATCATTTACGATGAATCTCTTCTTATTTACATTTTAGTCATTTCACTGACGACAGTCTAAGAAAGAATATAACCATAGTGTACGCTGAAACTAATTATTTCATCAATGACTAACCTCTTGATTTCATTGCGCAATTGAACAATTAATTGTTTGGTCTATAAAATAACAGAAAATAGTGAAAAAGGCCCATCATATGTTTCCAGAGCCGTAGCCTTAGGTGACATCATCAAATTACTTTTTTTGTCAACAGTCCAAAATCTGAAAGTATTCAATCAACAATAACATTAAACAGAGGAAAAAAGCAGCAAATCTTCATAAATGAAAAACTGAAATCAGTACTTTTTTTTGGCATTTTCATTTAATAAACAAGGAACTGATTAACAAAATTGCTGTTGATTCATTTTATGTTGATTGTAGGACTGGATGATGATTAAGTGGGCAAAATCAAATTGTGATAATATGAGCTTATGCTCAAATTAATGATTCTGAGTAAGTTGTAATTAAAAACAATCAAAATTAGTTTTTACATTTTTCATTCAACACAGTTAAAGGTTGTTATTTTCAACATCAATTTGATTTATTAACATATGATTTATCATTTACCGCAGTGTGATATACTGTATATCAATAAAAAAGTATCCATAACAATGATTTCAAACATATAGCCCCAGTCAGTAGATTAACTGAATAACTGATTCATCACAACAACTCACTATAATTGTTCTAAGGATATGTGGACATGTGGATGAAGTTGTGTACACCAGTGTCTGTGTTCATTTAAACTGAGTTAACAATACTTCACTGTGTGTTAGACCTCCACTGTGAGAACATAGCAACCATGTACAGCGACTATAATACAGTTAGTCCATACAGCCTGAAGTAAGGTCATTGTAGCAGCACCAGGATCACAGACTGAATTAAAAAGCCCTAACACAGACACACATACTGTGCACACTCCACACAAACACACACCAACTTGCCCTATGTCAGTGTTAATTTCCAGGGTCCACACCATTAACACAGCACCACCCTGCTTTATCACACATCAGCCATCTCTCTCTCTCTCTCTCTCTCTCTCTCTCTCTCTCTCTTCCTGTCATGGGAAACTATTGGCTGGGAAAGGGGAACACTGTGGCAGCCATTAATTACTTTGGGTGCTAACTGCCAAGTCAGATTGTGTGTGCGCGCATGTGTACGCACATGTGCACACATGTAGTTACCTGTCATGAGCTTTTGTAGAAGTGTCTCACCCGCTCATACACTTTCACACAAACACTTGAATCAAGCAGCTATTGGTCAGTCAGAGAGCCAATTGCCATCTGTTTGCTGCATGATGAGGAGGCTTCCCACACATACACACACACACGCATCAAACTAACACATTCAAACCAGCTACCTCACACCAATACTGTGCCAGAGCAAGAGTGGGAGAGAGAGGGAAAGGTGGGAGGGAGAGAACAAAACAACAGGGTGTGTATTGGAGAGAAAGATGGAGGTATGTGTGTATGTAATTGTGAAGGAAAATAATACTCATACCTGTAACGACAATGGAGCTGTGCATAAGCACATAATCACACAGATGCTTGTATATGTATTTGCTCCTATCTCACCTATGTAACTTATGATTTCCAACAAGACCAAGACTTCGTGTCAACACTGGTTGTAGTTAAGCTTACAACAATGGGCATATTGTCACACGGGTGTTGATTTCTCCCAGAACGCCACCAATTATTGGTGTTAGTGATTTGTAAGGCTCCCCTCAGGCTACACTGAACACGTGCTGTGAGACAGAGATGCCTGTTTTTGTTTTTTTTTTTCATTTTTATTTATTTATTTTTTAATTTTGCTGTTCTGTACAAAAGACACATAATTGGCAAAAATTAAACAACAGTCAAAAATCCAAAAATATTCATATTATAGTAGAAAAGCAGAAAATCCTGCAACTAACAATTTTCCTTTTCATTTAATCACACAATTCTTTTCTTAACTAAATGATAATTTGGTCCATAAAATGTCAGAAAAATATAAAGAAAATAACTCCGGTGATGTCTCCAGATGTCATAGTCCAGAATTCAAAGATAATCAGTTTACTATCACAAGAATCAATTGTCTAATTGATTAATTGTCTAATTGTTACAGCTATAAAGAAGAAATTAAACTCAATCTCTCTGACTCATATATGGTTTTTGCAGCTAGTTCCAGTGCAGTGAAACTTCTTTAGTTTCACATGTCCAGTGGTGTGTGATATAGTGGAAATAGATACCCTCCTTCCTTCAACCAGGTGACATCATGTTCACAGTTGATCTGCCCTGTTGAAGAGTCTTTGAACTAAACCCACTGAACCCCTATCAACTCCAGGCTGCGGTTTGAGCAAAGAGAGTTTCCCAACAGGGAGTTATAAAATATCATGTAGTTATCACATTACTGAGGCTGTGATTCAGAGTTAACCTTGTACAGTGTGGATTTAACAGCACGGCTGCACATGTCAGTGCTCAGGCCTTTTACATTTATCTCCCAGATAATATTAAATCCACTTCTATTCAATTAATGTGTTTATACACATACGTGCACTGATAGCTTTATGAGGCTTACTGAAGCTTTCTTGCGCAACCACCAGCAGTCAGAACGTCTCAGCGAACATCTGCTCTGCTGAAATGACCTTGAACCAGACACCGAATCCCTGTCCAGTCGCTCAGCCTCTGATGTCCCAAAGGAAGGACCAACTATAACAAAAGATGTCAATCAATATAAAGGTACACAGACCACACCAGGCTGTTTTAGACCAGACACTGGATCTTATTGAACTTATTGAAGTACTACGTGCAGCAGTGAACCAGACAGCCACCACACTCACCACATACACACATCCATGTCCAATGTCGCTGTGGCTTTACTAATATCATTAGGCAAAGTCTCCTCCACTCTCTTGTGTTACAGCATCTAAGAGATGAGCTTCATAAAGGAGCTCTACACATTCTCTGCTCTTTCTCTGCCCATACAGCATATGAGTGGATATATGTAATTATATAATAGAAGCTTTTAGTAATGCATTTGAGTTTTTCCTGTGTGTATGTATGGGTGTACATATTTAGACCTTTGTAATGCCTTGATTGGACCATGCTGTGAGGGTCTAAATAGACAAACAGGATATTAGTGTCATGTAGGCTGTTTGCTGTACCAGTGATTGATTGGAAATTCCTCCTCATATTCTTTTCCCCTGACTTCTTCCATGTCACTATCCTGCTTTTTTACCCTCTGCATCCTGCACACACATCCTCACCTCCCCCTTTAATAGTAAAAGCTTATTTGTAATGGCCAAATACAGTATGTCCTAGGTACAAAAAAAACACCCCTCCATCTCTAGAGAAACAAAGACGTCTTATTGAAGAAGCATCCCGGTTGTCTGAGTTAGCAAATGCATATTCATATGTGTGCAGGTGGGCTAGGATGTTTAAACACACGTCTTATTATGAAGGAAAATTCGCAGTACATTGGGAGCGGAATGTGGTGTAATTTGATAAGCGCATCCACAGGCATGCCAAGCCACATTCAGAGACAGAGGGGAGTGCAGGGAAGGAATGATATAAATGTGCACAGGGTTCAACACTAACAGTTGCCCAGTTGCCCTGGGCAACCAGATAGCAATGCTGTCAACCATCTTATTTGCCCTGGCTGGCTTTGTTAACAATGGTAAAAAGTATCCTTCCTTCTTACCTGGCCTTTGGTGTAAAGGGAAACTATAAACTCTAAGGAGGTGAGTGATTCATGTAGATGCACCCAAAGGACACTGAGCTTTAGAAGTAATAACTGAAGTTAGTTAGTTAGCTAGTTTGACTAGCTTCTGTAACTCAGTGCTTTCTCTTACTGAGGATTTCTTTTTTGTTTTTTCTGAAAAACTGAAACATGTTTTTGGGGATCGTTATCTATACTATAGATAAATGAGTATCTAATAAAGCATTTGCAATTAGGACTTAAAACCTTTAGTAATGTATATTTACTATTTAGTTTTTCTTAATTCTGCAGCATAAAATCAAAGTTCACATTAAACTGTCTATGTAAATAGCAGAAATCAGGCCTCTAGCAATACCTTAAACCTCTATTAAGGGATTGTCACTAACAAAGAGGTCTTTGAAACCCCAACTCATCTGCTTCATCTCCACATTAAAGAATGACTCTAAGCTTACATGAGCGACAAATGATAGAGCAGAACTTGTTTTTAAATATATTACCCTGCAAAGTGTCACCTAAATGTAGTAAACTAACATTATTTCATCTCTTTGCTGCTACCTCTTTTTAGTGAAATATATGCCATGTGCACGTGTGACAGAGGGAGAGAGAGAAACAGAAATTTGTCATGATGTTAACCATTCTTGAAATCACTTTCTCATTACCAAAATATGGGGTATAATTGCACAGAACCATTCTCATTCCATTATAAACAAATAAAATATGGCACCCATTCTGTCAAATTTGGGAACCAAAAGCCTGGTTGCCAGCCTGCCAAACATTTCCCAAACTTCCTGCCGCGTTTGTGGTTGTGTGTGTTGCTTCACACTTCATTTTACTGGCACACGTAAACAGGCATATACTGGTTTTCACACAGTATGATGATACTGCCTGGCTCTGATTGTGAGTGTTAATGCATATGGGCAAATCTGCATACTGTGAGGGCTTGCAGTGTGTGTGTGTGTGTGTGTGTGTGTGTGTGAGTGCCTGTAGGTGCAGCCACTTGTGTGTTCTCACACACAGCTGTTGTATAGTGTGGGTCAGGATGGGCTAAGCGTTCCAAAGAGAGGAAATGAAGACAAATGAACAGAGAGGAGTTAAACACTCCTCCAGTCAGCTCCATATTACTTATCCCCCACACCCCCACACCCCCCACCTCCTCCTTTTTCCTTTCCCTCTGTCCCTCCCGCTCCCTGAGAAAATATTACAAAGTCACACAGAAAGACTCCCGGCACGGTAATGAAAAGCGCAAAAGCGTGGCACTTTTTGTGCTACTTTCACGTCACTGGCAATTAATTCCACAGCGGCGGCTGGTGTGGGCCTGTGGTGCTATAATACTAATGCTAAAGCCAGCAGTGCATGGACGTCGTCTATAAATTTGAATCTATGTCAGGCACTTTTTCCCTCTCTATCCCTTACATTTACCCATCCACTCCTATTGTGTGTGTGTGTATATATGTATGTGAACATTATGTAAGCTTATGGCCTCCAAGGCATAATGGATAGGCAGCCGACACTGCACTTTGATTTTCGGAAAATAACACAATCATATGGTACATTCACCTTTCAGGGCTATTAACAGAGAGAGGCTGTGATAAAAATGTCTAGAGGTGTGTGTGTGTGAGGGTGTGTTTGTGAGTGTGTGCATGTAGGACAGCAATGTTTACAGGGTTTGAAATGAGCTGGGCTGCACTGAATTACAGATGGACTTCTAATAGGCTCTATTTGCTTATTTACTCTCTCTGAACTGTGCACAAGTAACAAGTGAACCAAGGAGGAGGCAGAGAGAGGAGAGGAGGTCACTTTTTTCAACGACCCCCACCCACTGCATGATGCAGAGAATGCCAGTGATCGAGGGAGTCAAGAGAAAAAGAAAATGAAGTGATTTGTGGCTGTATCGATCGACAGGTCAGGGCTATTGATCAGAGAGTGGGGAGGGATGGGGAGATGGGAGGAGGAGGTGGAAAGGGAGGAGGAGAGGGGAATGATGTAGTGCTTTGTCTGGCCAGGAGAGCAACTGGAAGGGGGTACCCCCACAAACGACTAGGAGGCCCATGGGGTTCATTATGGATGAGTGCAGAACTAGGGCACCCATGGCTCAGCCGGCCCAGGCATGTCTCTTGAGGAGCCGCTTTCATCAACTCCTCATGATGGGGCGAAGCGCTACGCTCGATATTTCCTCCAGGAGCTTTTCAGCCAGGCACATCAATATTAATCTATACACTTTAGGGAAAGATAATGCCCTTTACCTCCTGGATCTCAAATTCACTCCTAAATGTAGACATCAAGAAGAATCCCCTGCCCTATTTTCACTTGTCCCATATGTGGCACTAAGGCTAGTTGGCTCCATTTCCTAGTTTAAACACAATTCAACACTCTTTTGCCTGCAAAATTGGTAATTTCTTCTTCAACTATCCTGAATTCCCTCCAGTGACAATGGCAATGAGTCTATGGGCACCTGATTGTGATTAGGCATAGCGATGAGGAGCATATGGAGGAGGCCATCTCCCTTTTATTCAGTGCAGACCAGCTCAGCACTTGAGAGCTGCCGCTTCCTGGCTCGCCTTCCAAGCTCTCCCCAGGTTGTCTGTGAGTCTCATCCTGCTGCCATCTGCCACCGACTTGGGCTCCCTCCAGAAATCCTGGGAAAAAAAAATGGAGCACCCTCTCTTCTCCATAGTGGGAGCCAGCATGGAGTCCCAATTTCCTCTCCAGCTCTTTACTTTAAAGGAAACTGCCGGTGGCCTGAGCCCCCTCTAGCATGAGCAACCAGTATCATTATATTATGATCATATGGGAATAAGTGGCGTAATGATTTGACTGTTCAAAGAAGTGACTTGAAGAGTCACATGTTCAAACAATCAAACACCAAGCCCTTCAACTCTCACTCAGCAAGTAATTTGAACTCACGTTTTACAGCAAAAACAACATTGCAGTGCCAAGTGTGAAAGAAAACTCCCTGCAGTTGTGTTTGTGTATTCACAGCATTTTATGAAACTGTGATCACAAAATTACTTAGGTACTAAAGACTGGCTCATTTTTGTTTTTGAAACATATAATTTCCTACTTATTCCCAGTGCAGGTGTTGGGGAAATTCAGGGAGATAAAGTAATCAGGCATGCAAACAGTATTTACCATCTGAAAGCTGCCTTGAATATAATTTCCAAGTACCATCCTTCCCCAGAACACATTAATTAGGAAAAAGACCTATAGCTCTACTGGCTGCTCTGAAGAGTATGGTCTAGATCTATATGAAAAGTGCCTTGAGATTACTTTTGTGATTTGGTGCATTATAAATAAAATTGACTTGACTTCACTTCTGTGACTCTTTTGCCGCACTCACTGTTTGGAGGACATGACGTGGTCACCTATCACTCGTTACTGACAGACCTGGATTTCTCAGAAGACATGATATAAAAAAATACAGGGTAATAGGCACAGGATGGCAGCAGTACATGCACCTTTTAACCCACATGGGATATTGATATTAGACAATTTCGCAAAACCCCAAATTAGGTTCCATGTCACTGTCAAAAAATGTCAAAAAAGCCAGTGTTATAAATGGCAGGGAAAAAAAAAACCTTGGGTCTGTGACATTAAAATCAAAGCTCACACCTTTACATTCTGCCTCATTATACTATCTTACAGGCACACAAGGGTTGGGCGATATGTTAAAATTTTCCAACCGGCCACTGTCAATCCAACAACTGGTGATTGCCAGTATATTTGTGCAGGTAAAGACAGGCTGAACAGCTATCCAACACTATCTGAAAAAGAGTCAGATAGTGTCAGATGAAGGATGCCTCTGCTTGGAAATTCCAAATGAACAAACAGGTGGGGATAATGTGCTATGAAATGATCAGGGTGCACGACTGCACATACAGTTTTTGGTCTAGTTCTCAAACATGGTTTATGAATTGACATTGCTTTTCAGCACCAATTGATCGGACGGGAACCACTAAAGACGGCTCAACTGTCATTTAGTCACTGCCCTGTTTTGTGAAAGCCGGAGATCAGTGCAACAAGAGTATTGCCCAGTTCCAACTGCCCGCTCCCATCAGAGCATGCTTTAAATTACACTTTACAGGTTAATTATTTACCAAGTTGAATTCTCAAGGAGGCAGATCATTAAATTGTCAGATATCAGCCCCAAACAAACAACAGGTGATGGCCTACCCAACCCTACCTTCTGCACCGGACTTAAACCTTATGTTGCAGAACTGTCTTAAATGCACATCCGTTTTAGCTGATCAGGATTGTTTATAGCCCCTTACAATGTTGGGAAGAGCTATGGTTACAGTTATGATGGCTAATGCTCAGTTAGAGTTGATTGAATGCATAAGGGAAAAGTGTGGGTAGCTCTCCTCTTTAGAAACAAAGAAAACAAATAAATCACACCTCTAGAACTCAGTCAGACCTGTTATGAAGTGGTTGCTGTGAGGAAGGTCCCACAGTTTTCCCACAGCCTCACATAATTATACAGCATGAAGCTGGGCACAGCACTCCTCGGCTGTGAGAAAACAAAGATCCGGATTTTACCTCTCACAGCAATGACATCCTGGAAAGAACTTTTAGGTAATCTGATCCTCTAAATCTTTACAAACTTGCTAACCCCAACTTAATTTTGCCTGATGACCTCTGGGATAAGGTACTATCTCTTTCCTAATTGGCTCTGGCTATGAGGTGACACCAACTGGCTCTGTGCAAAGTCATTGCTGCCCAGTTTCTTCTGTTTTCTCTTAGAAACTGGAGAGGTGTGTAGTGCAAATGAAGCAGAGAAAATGTGTCTGAAACCCCATGCTGTGGTAAACGCGACAGAGGGACAAGTTTTACCCTCTGCTGCTCCTCCTCTTCTCACACACCTACTCTCCTTTTTAATGTATTAAGTGAGGGGAAACATAATGCTGATGAAATATTTGATGATTGTGATGAGAGATGGAGTGAAAGAGAGTGCGAACAACAGAGTACAAGACAGGCATGGAGAATATGAGGTGACATTAGCTTTCACCACAGTGGTGTGATCCGTGTGTGTGCCTGCGTGCATGATTGTATGCGTCAGCATGTGCGTGCCTTTGCATTCATTCTCTGCATGTCTGCGTGGACGTTATTCTTTGTGAGAAAGCGAATCGTCCCTCACACTCCCACACAATGCCTACTTGCAATTAGGAAGCATAAAAATACCACTGTGTGTGTGTATGTGTGTAATATGACAACCAAATCTTTATATAAAGAGTCCATCACAGGTCTCTGGGAGGTGACGGTGAGCTCAGACAACGAGCTCGGAGATGTGAACAAAAGAGGGCTCCTCTCCTCATAATAGTGTCTTAGCTGAATAATTGAATTCAGGAGCGGCAGGCAGCCATGCTGGTTTTCTTCATGTATATTGTAGACCAGCAGTAATCTGTTCTCAAGGAGCATCTCTGGCTGCCTGCTGCTGAGTTTGTGGAGGAGATGTAAGGTGACAGAATAGGGCTGTGTCACCAATGCTTCCATTATTGATAAGATTGGGGTGGAGGGAAGCTCGCAGAGAGAACTGGAGGAACAGGAAAACTGTGTAGGTAAAAAATGTGTTCATACCAACACATAGCTTGGTTCCATTCCCCATATGACCAATTAAGAGGGGCAAGGCACCAAGGCATTACAGCTGATGGGGTTCAGGTTTGCACTCTTTGTAAAGTACTTTGAGCAAAGTGCTATTAACACGAGTAGAGGTAGAATTGCTGCTAAGGGACACATCTTAGCCAGGGTTGGAGGTTCTATTCTCATTGTCTCTCCCCTGATTGAGGAAGGCATGATTATTTCAGTTCAGAATGAGCAGCCATTCCCTGTGAACACTTCCAAAGTTATTGTTAAGGTGATCTTGATAAATGAGTCCAATGTTTCCACTGAATTATCGTTTTTGGTGGCTCCCAGATTTTTCTTCTTCCACCACTCTCAAATAAAATTTTTCACACTTTAGGCCATGACAGGGGGCTCTATTTAGACTTGACAAAACTGCATATTGCTGAACAGACGGCAGCATGACCTAATCCACAGAGCCTCAATGTGTGCTGGAATCAACCAGTGTTGAAGAAGGCCAGAGCTGCTGTCGCTCTCATGGAGGGTGGCAGTGCACAGGGACCTAAACTATGTTGACAAGAAAGCTTAGAAGCCACCCTGTCTCAGTTAACGCAATGGTTATGACCAGAACGATTAATGTTTACCTGGTGGATTACTTTCTATATTGGGAGCCACAAGCTGACCCACCTGATTGACTGTGTCTCTGGAGGGGTGCACCTTTTGTTTTTCTGAAGATTCTGTCCCTGTACCATTGTTGTCTCCTTCCAATTATGTGCTCTATTCCAAAATTGCACATAAATATTTACTTAGAAGTCTGTTGTGAATGTGACTTCCCAGCAGTTGTGCACCGAAGAAAGAGCCTGGGCTATCATCAGAAATGATATAGCCTAATTTACTCACAGCTGCATCACATAAGGACAGATGGTGCGTCATGATGTGCACCAACCCTGTTTGATCATATCAACATCAATAGCCTCATTCAAATTACTATTTTGTTTATTTTGTATAATAAAACTTATCTTTCTAAATCATAACATACATTCAATTGTTCAGAGAATAATTTCATGCTGAATTATTCACAATGAACTTATGTAGATAAGTTGTGTATTTTAGGATTCATTTCAAGTTGGTGGGTGTTGCCCTTGAAATGTATTTGGATACTCGTTGCCATGTGCCCATACATAGACTTTTGTTAGGAAAATTGCCCTTTCTTTGCATTTTCAATAAGAGGTGGTCTGTGAAGGTTTTTACGTAAATGTAATTTCCTGGCAAAATGAGCACCAAAATTGTACTGCGATGCTTAATCAGCATAAACACAGCCTCAGCTGCACCTGTCCTCCCACTTAAGCGTAAACGCGTTCATTCAGGGCAGGAAATTAACAAACACGCACACAACCTGCACTTATGGAAAATTACATGAAGACTCCGTTTGTGCCTATGCTGGCTGCTCACGCAGGAAAATACAAGCCAAGGTGTCTTGGAAATACACTGCTGGATTATTGTTGAGTTTACTGTGAATATTCATTGTTATTCCCAAATGATGAGCCATAATAAACTTGTGTTGTAGAACAGTGTTAAAAATGTAATCAAGGACATGCCACACTTGTCTCTGACATCAGCCAGTTGTGGGATGGAGACATCTCACAATGTAATTGCCAGATAACATTCAGTTTACTGTAGAGCTCACCAATAATGCTGGGTTCAATTCCATATTTAGCCCTTTTCAGCAAGTACGGCTCTAACTCTGTCAAGATGAGCTCAGCTTCCTGTGATGATCGCCTTCAGTGTTTCATTCTCATGACATCTCTCTCCCTATTTCCCTCCCTGTTTTCCTTCCTGCTCCTGTCCCTGCCTGATCAAGACAAATAACCAAGTGTTTTTCCTCATATACCCTTCATGTATTTTTCTCCCATAACAAGCGTGATTAGGCAGATGTTCTAAGCTGTCAGGAGCTGTCATATTTCAGGCCTGATTTATGAAGACGCAGCACCTGCTAAGCTCTGAGACCTACAATACTGTATGAATAAAAAAGAGAATTTTTGATAAGACAAAATAAAATAAAATAAAATATATATATATTTTTTTTAATTTATTCTTTGCTGTGGTCTACATTATCAGGTAAGTGGTTAGGTGTTGGTTTGTTGCACTGCAGGATTTGAAGTGAATCATAACCTTTATTGATCCCATACTTGGTGTAATAGAACAAATGAATGAGGGTCAACGGATACCTAATAAATCAGGGTGCATAACCCATGATTAACACCCATTTTATTAGGATTGGATCGCAGGCCAATCACGCTTCCACACCATACACAGCTCTCGGAGCTGGTTTTGAACTGCATTTTGGAAGCTCTCTCAACAAGGTCTCAGTCTAATTGCTTTGGCAATAGTTATGTTCTCAAATGGCCAAACAAAGTGAACAAAAGGGAACACTGCTCCAGGGTTTGAAATAACTTCTCACACCCAAGTAAGTGTGGAAAAATGCATTTGCTCTATGGTTTGAATGCCAAAAAATTAAATAAAAAAATAAATAGATAAAAGTAGAGGTGGTGCCAGTGCGTACACAGTGGATAGAAGAAGGTAAATACTGAGAGAAGGATACTGCTTTGCCCTAAAGAGAGCTAGTTGATCTCAATACATTTTTCAGCTTGAGTAAGAAATTTAACCTGATAAATAAAACTAAAAGTCAGTCAGGTTCAAACAACCATTTTTTTCTTGACATGCAGACGAAAGTCAGGTCCTATCTTTGTAGACTTTGTGGCTCTATAATAACGTCACCTAACTTCCTCCCTTGTACACATCATAATTACTACAGCCACAAGAGGGCTTTGCCACTTGAGCATAAACACATGACTGATGCTGCCATCCTCTTTGGGAGCACCGTCTCTAACCACATTATGTTGCTCAATTCTTCAACGAACCTGCCCAAACTTAAAAAAAAATAAATAAATAAATCTACTGCTGGAATACATATTTGTGTGTGTTCACAGTGGCTTCTGTATGGTTGGTTTATTTATGCTTAATGCCAGTGGGACTTCATTAAAGTTAAAAAAGTAACCTATGGGGAAGGGAGACTAGAAATAGCAATGACAAAGCCTCAGAGGAGCAGCAGCAGTAGGAGCTGAGGTGACTGAGCAACAAAGTCAGTGGGGAAAATATCAGGATCTACAGGCTGTTTGATTAGTTTTAAACATGCAGATCTCCTCTAACAAGCTGAGCCACCATATATTTAAAACATCACCTGATAGAGATATGAAAATAAGGGCAATAAACGCAACTAACTCTGCTGTTTTTGAAGCCAGTTGTAGACAGACACAGTGGGTGCACATTTGGAGCTTTCCTTTTTTCCTTCTGTTTGTAAGAAACTGTTCCTGCATCAATTATGCCACAGTCTGGAGAGTATTTGCAGCTGGTGGTGGTTTCTTTGACTTACTGGATTGAATGAGGCACGTGTAAAAAAACCGGGAGGGATTTGAATTGTAGGCATTTTCCCTCTGCCTCTCGTATTTCTCTTTAACCTTCCCTCACCTCTTTTTCTTTCTCTCATACAGTATTTCTTCCTATAAAAGCCCCCCCCCCCTGAATTTCTCTGTCTCCAACTTTATAACTTTATCTCTCATTTGAAACCCATGGTGCACGTCTGGACTGTGCCCGGCAACGAGAAGCTGCTGTTTGGTAAATAAGTTCATCGTGCGCTTTAGCCAGGTCAGGACCCAGGAGCTCAGCTATACGAGTGTGTGTGTTGCATTCAGGAAGGAAGAGGAGAGGGAAATTGATTGCCCCCTTTATGTGAGGGAATGAGAAAATATTGTACCAGCCTACACACACACACACACACACACAAAGGACTACTCACATACTCAAAACCTTCCATCCTCAAGAAAAGAACTGCAGCTAAAGGCACAGAAAAAAAGAACGAATACAGTTTGTTTTCGTCAATTTGTTCATTCTGCTGCTGCCCTGATAACAACAGTTCGGTTGAAAAAGCAGGACAAGAGAAAAGTTGTTTTCTTCTGAAAATCCTTTGAAAGAGTCTCCATTCTTTCCCTCCTTCAGCCTTTTTCTTTTCACTTAACTGGTTTAAAGAAGCGATTTTCTGGTGGGGTGTTCCTTTGTGAGCAGATGTTTTCTTTATTTCACGCTGGGCGTTGTATGATTGCAGTGAGATCAATAATTGACTGCATTGGTCCCCCGAGGACCACTAACCAGAGATCAATAGAAGCCTTGTAGCGTTGCCTTCTCCCCTCAGATATTTTACCAGGTATAACTGCCGGCCGCCGTTGTGTTTCTTTCTCAATTTATTTTCTTGCAATGACATAGTACATCACTTCTGCACTCTGGACTCTTTTCTGTAAATAATTATATCGACGCACAAGGAAGGCAACTTCTCTGCAACTGTTAATCAATGCTGTACCGATCTATCGCTGTTTTCCACACCTACACAGAACACCTATAGCCTCTGTGTTGCACAGGGCCATTGTGAGAGAATTAGATTTTCAAAATTAGATTCTCACCCCAAAGCATCGAGCGGAGGTAAGGTGATGGAGAGAACTGTGCAATCACTGCAAATGAAAGCTAAACCGTAATGTTTAAAAAGTACTGCAAGGAGTTTTGTATGGGAGCTGTGAATTCATACAAAAGCTGTACATGTGCGCACATATAGTAACCACCTGTGTACATAACGGAAACTTTAACTCCCAACCGGATGAGGCAAGCTGCTCTGTGCCGAGTGCATCACTGACTGTTGCCATAGCAACCTGTCCCCTCACCGCAAAGGTCTTCTGGCACAGTTACACTGATACAGACGCTAAAGCTCTCTTATAGAGAGGAGAGGGAGATAGAGAGAGGAGAGGACTGTTAAAAGGTGGCCTGCCCGAGAAGCACATCTGTATTACTTAGCCTGAGTTGAAAAGAAAGGCTCCCTTTATTAGGAAATAAATGCAAGATGTCCCCCAGGAGTGCTAGAGCGTAATGAATTTAGACTCATTCAACATTAATGCGATGTCGCTTCGATGCCAGTGAGCTGTATCTCCCTTCATCAACTTCTGTTTCCTGATTTCCTGACAGTCAATAGGTCATTAGTGAGTGTTGAAGCCATTTAATCTGATCACGGCACAACTGGCTTCACCTGAACGGCTTACTCAACACGTTTGCCATTTGTGCATCACTGCCCCGGCTGTCCCGGTAATTCAGCCGCTATTCTTGTCGCCCATGTAAAGTTCAGGACCGTTAATTATTCATGTGCACCTTTCCCCCCCTCTTTTTTGTATCCTTTCCTCTCCAGCTGAAGCAAACCGGACTGCTGTGAAATAATTGAAAAACCTGACAGGTATCTCCCCCCCTGCAGAGAATTGTGTTCCTTCCCTAAAGTAGCCAAGTTCAAGTTTGTCAGGGTGATTCTGTCAAGCCTTATTGGGTCTGAATGCGTTCATGCTTGCCATGACAGTCCATTTTTCCCCTTTTCACTTTGTTTGAGGTAAATGCAACAAGGCAGCAAAACAATGAAACTGACAGAGCATTTCACTACAAACACAGACTGTGGGGATATTTTCTTCACAGAGTAAAAACAATCTCAAAGTAATAGGAGCTGCTGCTTTTGGGGGATATTTATTAAATCTGTGTCTGTATGAATCTGTATTGAAAAGCAAGAACCAAGCATGAAATACTGCACATATGATATATAACATGATGAAACAAATATCTGTAATTCACTATGCATGTGCAGTATCAAATACTATTGAGTTAAATTTGAAAGCATAGGGCTCCACTGTCCTAACAAGTCCACATGGTCTGCATTGTTGTGGAATGGGCAGAGAATGTATTCTTTGGCACAATATCATGTGCTTTGATCCACCAAAGAAATGAATTGCAATTTGTCTCATCATAGACCAACACTGAATCCTGAAGCATCAGAACTGGCAAAAGAATCTGTGGAAAATTGCCACCAGAGAACTATGCCAGACTTTCAACTCGTAAACCATGACTTTTTTTTTCACCATTCCTTTAATCACAACAGCGCTATCTCTTTCCTTTCATAAGCCACTGATGTATTGAGAACATCCTTAAGGCTCCCGACACCATGTCATATTTAATGGATGAGCTGTCTAAACACAGGCTGAAGTGTTACCTGGACAAGACGCTAGCCTTGACAAGCGCAAACTGGACATGCTGGCTTTTCTCCCCAGTGGGATTTTCTTCCTCAGTCTTCAATAAAAAAAAGCAGCATGGATGTGAAGCTTTTAACGCTGCAGGCTGGAGGGAAATTACCTTACACACTTACATGAACTGACGAACACACACACATGCCCATTGCACTCAGAGTGGCATTTGCACAAAGAATTGCAAAGTTTACATTCACTTACAGAAGCACATACCTTTGCATGCACTTACAAAAATTTCACTCAGCAGTGCTAAGTGCCTGCAAAGGTACATCCCAACAAGTGTAAAAGAGGGAAGGTAAGTGGAGGATGATATATAACATGTTTTCTGACTTTCACCCCTTTCGAGACGTTTTACAGCCGCTGTCAATAGTGTGCAAAGTATAAGAAAAGTGCAGTGCAGTGCAGTTATTTTTATAATGTTCTCTGTCTTCACCTCAGCTCAGCTGGAAGCTTCTTTCTAGCTTGGACACACCAGCAGGCACAAACTTTAAATCTCCATAGGTCAGGCCTATTAGTCCCAGTGAAACAGCAGAGTTTCCCTCATTACAAGCTTATCTAGTATCTGGAAACACCTACATGGAGTTTTGGTATTCTCGCATTAGACGAGGGTAAAGTTTTTATCCTGATATCCTCTGTAGGTTACAGTCATGCCAAAATATTTCTTTACTACTTAGGATCATGAATAAAGTTGTGCCTAACTCAGATCAAACAGGCTTGAATTCTCCTAATGTATATAGAAAGATATATAATATATATAGAAAAACATAACATAAACATAAAAAAGCTCAGACCACCATTCAAAACTTACATGTTAATACTTGTCTATGTTCATTTTAGTGCCCATTGCAAGCAATGCTGAGACATACAACACCACAGTTGTGTGTGCTACCTGTGGGAAAAGCTTCACATTGAATTCCTGGAGATTACATTTTATCTCATTTGTCGTCTTTGTAAAGTAATGCTTATCTGTCTCCAGGACATGTCCACACGATCCTCACTGTTTTCCCAGAGATCACCTGTCAATCAAACTGGGTCAGGAACATCACTGTTGGAAATGACAAAGCTTTAGTTGGTGGTTTTGTTAACTGTGGTAGATATTGCCATTCATATTAACTACCACAGGCTTCTTTCCATTCTTAAGACATCTGAAGTGTCAAATGTATTTTTTCTCTGGTACCAGGAGGATTTTTGCCAAGAAAGAACTCCCAGTACATAAGTATGCAGTTTGTATGCTCGGCCCAGAGCCCGCACTTGATACCTTCACTTTGACAGAGCCCTCAGCTCTGGTGTCAGTCTTTTGTCAGTGAGCTAAGCTCGAGGCTAGAGTGAGATTTTCTTATAGGAAAACATCGCAGAAGAGATCTGCTTACAAACCACCGCGGGCGTTCATGGTTTTTTCTCTCCAGGTGGTGTGTTCACTGTCTGTGTTTACAATCAGATTTTTTAGTAAGTTATTTTAACGACATTATTTGCTTGATGTTTTCTCTGGAATATGCTGGCGTTGCTGATAAAACACGACTGATACATTAAAACCACAGAGACAGACTGCTGTATTTTTTTTTTTCCTGCCCTACTATCAGATACCCTCCCACTCTCGTGTACAAATCTGACACAGTTCGATTGAATTTCACCTCTTGTCACTCTGCCTGCATGGCTTCGCCTCTGAGTCGCACGCTGACACTCGCA